>WEIV01005277.1:98423-122947 GCA_013390005.1 Calyptomena viridis
GGGGACAGCGCGGTGCGGGGACAGCGCGGCACCGGCCCCGGCCGTGCGACCCCCGGCAAATGGGGCACCCGCGCTGTGAGCAGGAGCAGCGCTCCAGGCGACTCACCTGCCTCCTCCTGTGCGGGGATCCGGGAGCCCCGAGTCAGCGGGAAAGGCAGCAGGGGGGTCCCTGGGGAGCCCGAGGGTCCCCGCTGCTCTCGGGGGCCCGTTTCCCTCCACACCATCCCCAGAGCACTCGGGGTCTGTGTGCAGCTGATCCCAGGGCAGACGGGTCCGGGTCCTGCTCCTGCTCCACGGGCCTTTAGTTTGAAAACCTACCCCCACGTTTTGGAATAAAGAGATGGGGAAATTCATCACCTGAAAAGTGTTTTTTTCAAGCAACAGCATCACTCCGCAAAGAGCAACAACACTTTTCTGCCCCAGGCAGAGCAGTTACGTTTTATGAAAAACCTCGATTTTTGCATCAAAGGCAAAATTCGCTCCTTGGACATCACTCCCTTGGCTCCAGCACATCCCGCGCTGGGCTGGCCCGGAGGCAGCTGGGGAGGTGGAGGGTTCGTGTATTGACCCAAAAAGCAGCGGCTGCTCCGTTGATGCTCTAATGAATTCATGCAGCCAGAGAAATCCTCGTTTCCTTCCAGTGCCGTGTTTTCCCAGGCCCTGCTGGGAATTAATCTGGGATTCCAGTTACCGGAGCTGCTGGCAGAAGGGGAGGCAGAGCCCGCGCCAGCTCCCAGCGGTGTTTCCTACTCGCTGCTGCCAAACAGGAACATTTCGTTTCCTTCGGCACTCGCGGTTTCACTTTCGAGTTCTGCTCGGCAGCTGCAGGGAGGGGCTCGGCTTTCCTGGAAGGAATCGCGGTTGCTCTTCCCAAGAGGAGCCCAAATTCCCTCCTCCGGGCCCTCAGGTGCTGACCCGCAGTGCGACCTTTTCCCTGGGGCTGCACTTTGGGATTCAGGTGAAGGGACGAGAGTGCGGGAGCTCTGACAACGTGCTGGGACTTTCCCGTTGGGTTCCGCAGGGTGCGCAGCGCCCTCGGCATCCGCAGCCACAAGGGGTTTGTTCAAGTGCTCAGACTAAAAGTGTCACACGGTGTCACTTTGCCCCGGCCGCTGCCACGTGGTGGGTAAAACTTTCCCTTCCTGGTGGGGCAGGACTGGGGCTGCGGGGCAGCACCTTCAGCCCGCGGGTGGGACGGGTGCGGGTCCTGCCGGGGCAGCCGAGAGGGGGAGCGGGGGGGACGTTCCCTGCACCCCATCCCTCCCAGTAAAGGTCCAGACGGGGCCACGCGGTCTCTGGGGTTCCTGCCCTGCAAAGTGTTTTCTCCTTCCATTTCAGAACAGAGGCTTCTCCAAGAAGAGTCACACTTTCCTGCCTAAAATATTTAGGAAAATGTCTACTCAATCAGCAAAAGAGAGACATGAAAGTTTGCAGTTCCCATTCCTGGATGATGAAGAGACCATCTCCACACTCAAAGAATCCAAAACCCTGTTCATCCTCCGGGGCCTGCCCGGCAGCGGGAAGTCCACCCTGGCCCAGGCCATCCACGACCAGTACAAAGACGCCTGCAAGGTCATTTCTGTCGATCATTATAAAATCACACCATTAATAAGAAGCTCCATTCCCGAAGAGTATTCCAAGGTGGATGAGGATCTAGTTGATTACTGCAAACGGGAGATCAGTGTCATTGTTTTGGATGACACTCACCACGAGCGGGAGCGGCTGGAGCAGCTCTTTGACATCGCTGACAAGTACAGGTACAAAGTCATCTTTGCTGAGCCCAAAACCCCCTGGCGCTTGGATTGTCCTCAGCTGAAGGACAAGAATCAGTGGAAACTGTCTGTGGAAGAGCTGAAGAAGATGAAGCCAAGCTTGGAGAAGGAATTCCTGCCCATGTATTTTGGGTGGTTTTTGAGCAAAAGAAGTTCGGAGATCCTGAGGAAGGCTGGCCAGGCCTTCTTGGATGAACTCGGGAGTCTCAAAGCCTTCAAAAAGGAGAGTAAATACTGTACGTATGGATGTTGTCTTTCCATGTTTGTTAACAAGTCTGATCAGTTTCTAAAGCCAAATTCTAGTTAAAGTTGTCAACAAGAAAAGCTTCTTAAAAGGTACTAACCTGGTCCCCGTAGCTGCCCAAGTTGTTTTTTGAGTAAAGATAAATTAAAGGATTTTTCCCCCAAAGTGTGTTCAGCTCTGGCCCCACAGGGTGCCAGGCCTGGGGGCAGCAGTGGGACAGGGGGTCCCAGGTGTCCTTGGTTCTGATGGGTGAGGTGGGACAAAGAAAGGCAAAGAGTCAGAGAACTGGGGAATTGGGCTGAACAAACTTGTCCCTTAAGGGACTTTCATATCATCAGGGTTAGGATGAGCCACGATGATGAGCAGAAGTTTCTGTTCTCTGGCTCCATCCACAGTGAGCCTGGAGGAGGGAGGGGCTCAGTTACCCACCAAGTGCTTCCCAGCAGCCAGAGAGTTGAGGTGAAGGACAGGGTGGGAAAGGGACCCGAGACAGGACTTGGGCTCATGGGGTGGCACTGGGGGGATCACTTTGTGACACTTTACGTCTATTTGCAGTTGCTTCTGCTGTGGAAGATCCCAAGTTAAAAATAGATCTCACCAGCTACTTTGTGAAGAGGCCCCCCGGGGTCCTGCACTGCACCACAAAATACACGGACTTCGGGAAAGCGGCCGGAGCTGAGGAATACGCGCAGCAGGAAGTGAGTGCTGGGGTCCCACCTCCTCCCCCTGCCCCCAGTGCCCCCCCCCTCCAGCAGGGGGTCCACGAGCCTCGGGGTGGGCTGGGGATGGGCTTTGCTCTGAGCCAGAGGCCAAACTTAGGGACAGGGATGACACCCACATGGCCTGTGCAAGAGAAAACTGGACATGGTGACTGTTCCTATTCCCAAAGAAAACACTCCCCTTGCCCCCATCGCCCCCAACCTCCAGCATCATCTCCGACAGGTTGAGCTGAATGATGATGAACTGAGGTTTTTACACTCCCAGATGGGCTTATCTGCTCTGAAACAACCTAAGTTAAATATTGGAATTTGGGAAGGATAAAGATGTAACCGGCTCCGAATCCACGGAGCTGGAATGTCAGGCCCCACCTTCTCCTTGCACTTGGCATTTTACCTCTGTCCAGCAAGGGCTGCCGTGAGCAGCCACGTCCCCGGGCGTGGGGACGGTGCCCCCGGTGCGGCGCCGCGAATCCGCTGATCCAGTGTCTCCCTCTCCCGCAGGCCGTGAAGGCTTCCTACGGCAAAGGCTTCTCCCTGTCCATCTCGGCGCTGTTCATCACCACAAAGACTGTCGGGGCTCGCATCGAGCTCAGCGAGCAGCAGCTGCTGCTCTGGCCCGCGGACGCCGACAAGATCCTGCCCACGGACAACCTGGCGCGGGGCAGCCGGGCCCACGTCACCCTGGGCTGCGCCAACGGCGTCGAGGCCGTGCAGACCGGGCTCGACCTGCTCGAGTTCGTGAAGCTGGAAAAGGCAGGGAACAAAGGGGAGCAAGTGGGGGAAATCGGAGGAGGGAAACTGCTGTATTTTGATAACGGTATGTGGATGCTCGTGCTCTCCAAAAAGATCAGTGTGAGGGCGATATTCTCGGGATACTACGGGAAGGGAAAACTTGTCCCGACGCAGAGCACCAACAAACGGGGCTCTGCCTTTAGCTCCTGCACCATCATCTAGGGGCACAGGCAGGGCAGCTCCGTGGTTTGTCTTTAAAAGGCAAGTAACTCTTGTAACCTTAAAGTGTAAAGAGAAATAATTTGTACCTTTACTAAAGTCAACCCTTCTGCCCATCCCAGTGTGAAGCCTCTGGGGAGAGTTATCGGCCTCAGGACAAGGAAGAAAACAAGCAACTCCTGCCTGTCACAGTCACAGGTTTTAATGGGAGAGTTCTGGAGGGAACCAGCCAGCGTGTCCTGCTTGTTTTCTTCCTTGGAGGAAGATCAACTCTGGGCTTTTATCGCTTCCCTCTGAACCACAATCGTTGGATCTTTACCTGTTGGCACTGACCAAAGCTGGTCTGAAGCCAAGAGAACTGCAGGATGTCCCTCCCCTCCCACCCCCAGGGACTTGGGGGGCCATGGGGTCACAGCCAGGCCCGTTCCTGTCCTTACCCAAGGTTGGGCCCCAAGGCAGCAGGTCCTGGCAGCCCCAGTCCCAGGCTGGTCCCACACCCGCCCGATGGGCTCCAGCCCCATGGTGCCAGGTGGGATCTTAAGGACACCAACCACNTGCCCGATGGGCTCCAGCCCAGCTCCTCCAGGAGGAGGGCATGGTGCCAGCTGGGATCTTAAGGACACCAACCACAGACTTGTTCCCAAGAGTAACACCAGAACAGGCAGCCAGTTCCTGCAGAGTGGCTCCGGCCACTTCCCTCTACCTGGGCTGGGCCAAGCACTGTCCCATGTCCTTGTCCTGTAGGGAACAATCCTGCCTAGGCAGGGAGTGGAAGAGATGAACTAACATCTTTTCCATCTTATTGATAGAAACTAAAATCATGTCTGAAGTACAGAACTGCACTTCATGCAAGATTTTACCCCCTTCCCCTAATGCACTTGAATGTTCAGAGTTAGGCTGGAGTAACCCCGTAGTGTAGGAGGCAGAGGCACCTTAACCCTGTAACCCAAGTCTGCTCAACCCTAAACCCCAGCTGGAAGTTACTGACCCAGCACTTCTGTCATTAAATCTGGTTTATTGAAACTTGTGTTTGTGTTCCACCAGGCTCTGGCCCAGCAGGGCAGTGGCTCCTGGGCACTAATTAACACAAAGCTCCACTAATGGTCCCAGGTCAGGTCCCAGCTCGACCTCTGGCTCTGGCTCAGGGCCTGGGGAGCTGCAGAGTGACATTAACCCACACTAACACTGTAAATACTGACCGTGTTCGAGGTGTGGGCTGGGCTGGGGCTGTCACTGGGCACAGCTCACCCTGAGCCCAACACTGCCGGGGCAGGGAGTGTTTCTCCTCTGAATGGTGCTTGTCTGGTACCAAACACTCTGCTAGGAAAGCAAAACGGTTCCTGCTGTTCTAAAAGAAAGGATGATAATAAATTCTCATTATAACACAAAAAAGTGAGTCATAAACCCACCCAGACCACCTGTGAACGTCTGTGGAGAAACCCTTCCAGCTTCTGCCCTGGTGGCAGCCGAGTGCCCAACACTCAGCCAGGGACTGTCCCGACAGAACCTCAAGGGTTTGTTCCACCACAGCTCAAAAAGGTCCTTGGCAGCACCTGCCCCGGGGCTGACTGAGCCCACACACCCAGCACCTGGATCACTCCAGCACCAGAATGCCCTGGAATATCTCCATCTGCCTGTTCAAGAACAACAGTGACACTGTCGTCGTTTGAGTTTTTATTAGTTTGTACATCATATACAGTTTATAATAAAGTAAAACCGATTGCATATGGGTCTGCTCAGGCTGATTCCCCATACAAACACAGCATCAGGAGTTCTGCTAAGGAAGTAAACAACAAATATTCACATTTTTACCATTCACATCCTAGAAAGGTCCAAGAGGGACAGTCAGTACCGACGCGGAGCCCAGCTGGGAGAGGATGAGGAGTTTGGCAAAGCAATGGGACAGCAATTGCTCCATGCAATTCCCCTTTCCTCCCAGGGAAAGGTTGAGCTATGTACACTGAGGTAAACATTCCGAATTCCAATTCAGATAAATACGGCAGCACAGGGACAAGCTCCTCTCCAAGTGGCTTCGCATCGGTGCCTGGATTTGTCCTGACTACTCCGTATGTCGTGACCACCACGACTCACACGTGCTGAGGGGCTCGGGGTGCTCCGCCTCACACCACACTGTCACACGAGCCCTAAGGGACAGCGGGGATGGGGACGGGCAGCGGGACAGGCTGGGGAGGCAGCCGGGCTGCCCAGGGATCCCCAGCTCAGGCCGTGTCCCGGATTCCCTGCTCCCAGAGACCAGAGCTGTCCCTCCGAGGAGGGACAACCCCATCCCTGCCGGGGCGAGCAGGGAAGGAAAGTCCAACATTACAGGCTGATCCCCACAGTCACCCAGGGCCTGGAGCACAGGGACACCCCGGAACAGGGCACTGTCCCCAGCTCCTGCCACCTGTCCCTGTCCCAGCCCTGCCACAGACCGGCCCCGCTCCAGCACAGGGGCGTCCTGATCCCTCGGGAGGGGAGGGGACAAGGCACGAATTTAAATGGGATGAAAACCATCCACTGGAGACAAGGGAGTCTCTGGAGTTACTACTGGAAGTGAGGAGGTGGCAAAGCAGCACATGGCCCATCCCTGCTCGGTGGCTGTGGAAGCAGAGCCAGCACGGCCAGACAGGGATCAGGAGCTGGGAGCAGCCTGTGCCAGAACCTCAGCACAGCAGCTCCACTCATCCTGGCAGGTACAGAGAGGCAGGACCCACTCTTCCATAGATACTGGGTAATACTGAACATTTTATTCTTTCTCCCGTTTTCCAGCTTGCATTCCTGTATTNGGATACTGGGTAATACTGTTGTCCCTGAACATTTTATTCTTTCTCCCATTTTCCAGCTTGCATTCCTGTATTTACAACAGGCAGGAGCACTGGGGATCCTGGGATCACAAACAGACCTGGTACCTCCCTGTGCAGCCAAAGCAACAAGGAGCCAGTCAAAGAGGGTGGCCAGAACAGTGTGCACAGCATTCCAACTCAAACTATTCCATGATTCTATGAGCACGATCAGGCAAAGCCACATTGAAGGGAAAGCCCAACAGCCAAACAACCCCTATCTCCCTGCAAATGCTGTAGTCCCACAGCCACGATTTCCACACACTTCTGCCATAGTTCACAACTGTCCTGGAGAAGCCAACAGCCACTCATCAGTTCTTGAGCTTTTCAGAGCAACTACTCCCAGCACGACTGGGGGAAGATCCCCTGACACACCAGCCTGGTCTGGCTCTCAGCCACAGCAGTTCTGCCCTATCCTTCCCCCTGGCAAGAGCTCTCACAGCACAAGCCATTCCCCCTTGGAGCCCCCAGGGAGTGTCTGGCCACACTTGGGCATGTCCATTCCACTGTGCCTGTGCCTCAGGGCCACCTCCTGCACCTCTGTCAGCTCCTTGTCCTTCTAGAAACAGCTCAGGCCCAACACGCCCCGAGGATGCCCACTGGTGGTGCCTGTGAGTGGTTGTGATGGCACTGGGGTTCTGTGACTACACCAACCACAACACACACAGCAGCCTGGAACCCCCGTGTGAGGGGACAACGCTCCAAGCAAAGCACATCTGAGCACATCTTTGGGAAGAAGCAGAGTCCCACGTCCCCAGGCCGTGCTGGGACACAACAGAGGTTACAGTGCCACCAGTGCTGCCCTGAGGTGCCAGGAGCAGAGGGGCACAGGGCTCTGGGCACCCTGGGCTAGTGGAAGGTGTCTGACCATGGCAGGGGGTTGGACTCCATGGCCTTTAAAGGTCCCTTCCAGCCCAAACTGTTGCGTAGTTCTACGCATTCGCCTTCGCTTTGACTCATAACAACGCTCTGGAAAAAGTCTTGGCACCCACCACATGAATATTTAACTCCACCAAATCATGCATTCATGTACAGGGTATAAATAGCTGCTGTACACATTTTCTCTCCCAGAAGCAGAGCCATCCCACTCCTGAGCTCCAAGGAAGGGGCTCAAAGCTTGGAGAGAAGGAGGAGAGGAAGGAAGCTGATTGCACATCCCTGGGGCAGGGGGGAGTGAGAACAAACCCACTGACAGACACAGGACATGGCTCTGCTCAGTGACACCAACACACACACAGGATGAGACATCATGGATCTGGAACGCCACTAACCAGGCCCTGTAAACTCTGACTTACAGTGCCAGGAGAGCTGGGGAAGGATGGATGTGCATAGACCAGGGTCCAGTGCCCCAGGTACTCACCAGTTCAGAGCCTGCAAGGTGCCAGGACCCAACTGCTCCCAGTGGCCCTGGGTGGGTCCAGCCCTCACACCAACGTGAGGTGGGAGGAATAAATGTGGTAGGGTTGGGTTTTGAAAGGATTACTCAGCACTGGCTCCCTTAGAAAGCTGAGTTTCAAGTGGCTGGTAAAATACCCTATTCTGCAGTGCTAAAATTGAAGCCCTTAAATTTTCCCTCTACGAAAGCAGATTGTCCAGACACCTGCCCAAGCAGCAGGGCAGGACGATGACAGCACTGTCCCTGCTGGAACCACATGGTCCTGTGCCCTGCAGGGACACACAGAGCCCTCGGAGGGAGGAAGACAAAGACATGGCATTCAGAGCCCTGCAGTGAGCAGGAAGGTGAATCAGGTGTTACACACCCAGTGGCAGATTCTGCCCCTGCACAGCCTGGCCTGTGAGCACAAACATCCCTTCCCTGAGCAAACTCCAGCCTCCAAGAGCCCACACAGGACCCCTGGGGGTCAGCCCAGGACCCCTGGCCACAACCCCACTGCCCCTGCTCCCCTCACACCCTGTGCTGAGCACAAACCCTCCACAGACAGCACTAAACTCACAGAGCACCTGGGCAAAAAGGTTCTCCAGTCTCTAGAGAACAGGAGAGTTCCATGAGTAGAGCCCTCTCCCAGCTGAGATCCTGCCAACACCACCTTTGAGGTGAAAACCAAACTGTTCATGGGGAGTGTCCCACACCAAACCCACCTGGACGTGGCTCTGGGCCAGCAGCTCCTCCATCCCTCAGCTCCTGTCCTGACACAAGGACACACTGTCACTTCAGAGCTGGGCTTTGCATTTTCTCGCTGCTTTGGAGGAGTAAATCACTGCCAGGGCAAAAGCACTTGGCCAGGTTAACTAACCAGTCCAGCTGCTGCACATCCCAAACCACCCCCAGTCCCTGCCTGGACTTCACTTGGCATTGAAAGACTCACCCACACCATGGATCAGTAACAAGAAATCACACACCAAGCTCAACAAAATCAAGTTTAGCACAAATATGAAATATTCAAGTGGATTAATTAAAAAAAATACAGTGAAGGAATTCAGCCCAGAGCAAATTCAATATTCCCTTGAACAGGACAATCCTGGGAACACAAAGCCCTTAATTCCAGCTGCATCATAGGGAATTCTCACAGAAGCTGCTCTTTGAGCTCAAAGCAGCATTTCTCTGATACAGAATTTTAATCTCACACGTTATCACTGAAGTTAATGCCCAAGTGGACCTTGCTGGGAGAATCATGGAAAAAAAGAAAAGAAATAAAAAGAGCCCAAAATCCAGCTGGCAGGTGAAATGGGATTGTAGGAAACTGGATTGAGTCTTGGCAATATTTCCAAAAGATTAAGATAACTTACAAGTTACTCCAAACCCTGGACATGCTGTTTTGGAGCCAACCAACACAAACCAGGAGATTCCTTCACCCTCTCTCACATGGAGATTCCAGGAAAATTCCGGGAAATCCTCTGTGCTGAGAGGCAGGAGCAGCTGAAAGCACGGGCCAGCATGGAGGGACCAAAAGATTCAAAGCTTTATTTTTGTTTTTTTTTTTAATAAAGTTAACAGTAAAACAAAATTCACAAGCCTTCCCCTCCCGAGCTGGTTTCCTCTTCACACACACAACACACAAACAGAGGCTCCAACCCAGAAATGAAACTGCTCTAAGGACAACGAGACGTGATGGAGGAGGAGTCTGGGGCTGTCCGTATTCGAGGTTAAAAGAAGCAGATCAGGTATGTGTGGTTTGATTTGTGTTTGTTTGCTTCTTAGCCAAACTGGAAAAAGAAATTTCCAGGCCCAGAAGCTGAAAAAGAAAATGGGAGAAATCAGGACTTTCCAAACTCCAAGACAAAACAGTTCAGTGCAATCCTAAGCAGCACAGGGGTGACCAAACACACACACTCCCAGAACAGGGAACCTCCAGGGCTCGTGGCTTTGGAATTCAGAAGAACCAGACCCAGCCACCAGCTGATGCTGTGCAGGCAGAACTCAACAGAAGCTCTTGGACACTGATGTGGCACCACCAAATGCTCTCCCCAAGCAGCACATCCCTGGGCCCCTGTACTCACGATTCCAAGGCTGGCAGGGGACACCTCACCTACCTTCGAAGCTGAAGCCTCCTGGCCCACCAAAGAAGGCCTTGAAGATGTTATTTGCATCAAAGTCTGCAGGGAAGAGAAGGAATTCATGAGCTGCAGTGAAGCAGCCAGTTACACTCGCACAGTTCAGGAGCTGTCAGTTCACTGAGGGCCCAGAGAACGTTTCCAAGGGGCTGAGCAGGGACACAGCACAGCAAACAGGCCAAAGCAGCTGTCACAGGGAGAACCTGTCACAGGGCAGCCCAAGGGTTTGGATAAGCAGCATTTAGGGACCCACAATTACACTGCTTTACACGTCCTGTGACAGATTTCTGCCCCCCAGCCAAACAAGGACAACACCCAGCAGCACCCAGCCTGTCCCAGCTGCTCCCCAGTGCTTCCAGGGACCATTTCATGGACTTGTTCCCACCAGGAGGCTTGCTTCAGGGGATCAGGCAGACTCTGAAGGCTCTGATCTTGTCAAAGGCTGCCATGGCAGAGCATGGTAAGGAACACTCACCTCCCATGTTCAATCCATCCTCTTCCAGGTCCTGCCCGCTGTCGTAACGCGCCTTCTTCTTGGGATCTGACAGGATTGTAAAGGCTTCACCAACCTCCTTGAACTTCTTCTCCTCTTCCTTCTGTACTTCTGCACTTGCCCCACTGTGTCGGTCTGGGGACACACAAACAAGCAGGAAGCAGCTTTTCATTTCCAGTGCAAATGGAAAACATTCAACATTCCCGAGTCCCAGCCCGTGCTCTGGGTCTGAGGGGTCAGAGCTGCTCTTTGTCCAGAAATCCCCTCTCCCAGCTGCATTCCTGCCTCAGGGACAGCTGCACAGGGCACACGGGGCCTGCTGGGGGTACCTGGATGGTGCATTAGTGCTCGTTTCCTGTAAGCCTTCTTGATCTCATCTTCAGAGGCGTTTTTGTCCACCCCCAGGATTTTGTAGTAGTCTTTCCGTTTGCTCTTTTTCAGTTCCACCTGTGCATTCTTTAGGAGCTGCTTGTGTTCTGGGAAGGAACAAGGCCAGAGGAGAGGGGTTACTCCATCCCCTCCACTTCAGGCCGCTCAAAAAGCAAGGGGAGAGTTAAAACAGAACCAAACCCAGATATTCTGAACCCAGTGCATTGCCTCAGCCACAAACTGAATTATCATCTCAGCATTCAGTGCTGGGAGACAAACCAGACAGGAGAGAGGCATTTCCAGTTTTTCCAAGGGCTTCTCCACATTGTCCTGCTGGGGTAAAAGGCTGCAAACCAGAGCATATGGTGGGGAAAAGAAGCAACGACAAAAATCTTGGCAGTTAAGGGAAAGTTGTGCACACACAGAGTGCTCACGTGCTCACCTTTTGTCTTCTCTGTCTGATAAACCTTCTCATAGTCTCTGACAGCATCTTCATATTGCTCTGTGTCCATGTAACTGTGGAAAGAAACAGTGGTGGCAGGGTGTCCTTCACAGGAACATCACAGTGGGGTCAGTACAGGCTGTCTGGGTGGATGTGGGTCAAGGAAGAGAAGTGCCCTGGACTGCAGAGAGTCAGAGGAATCCACCCAGGGCCACTGCTTGACACTTACTACTTGTGGGAAATCCTGGCACAGGAACCTGCACTCTGGGCTCCAAGGGGGGACTGCAATCTCCTTTGGCAGCAGCATAAGCTCTGCTTTAATGACCTGGTAATTCCTTTATCCAGCTGCATGAACTGATCCCAGCCAGCACAAGCTCCAGGAGGCTGGTGCAGGGCTGCACACTGGCACCACTGGTCAGGAGGGACAGCCCTGGCACCTCCAAGGGACACGTGCCCATCTGTGGGACACTCAGCCTTACTCACACATTATCTACTCACTGTAATTTAGCAATTACAGCAATGGAAGGTTGGAAAAGATTGATCTTGGAGGTCTTTTTCAACTTCTTTTCCAACCACTGTAAATTAGCAATTGCAGACACGGAGAGAGGGGGCCCCTCTGGGACAGAACGTCTCATGTTCATCCATAAACACAGTAAGCCAAGTTTTAGAACACATCCTGCCTAATTCCTGTTCAGGCTGGACATCAGGAAGAATTTCTTCACTGAAAGAGTTGTCAGGCAGAACTGGCTGCCCAGGGAGGTCTGGAGTCCCCATCCCTGGAGGTGTTCAAGGATGGACATGGCACTCAGTGCTCTGGGCTGGTTGACAAGGTAGGGATTTGTCACAAGTTGGACTCAGTGACCTTGGAGGTCTTTTCCAACATAACAGATTCTATAAATACACCACCAACAGGCAGTGCCAGGTCCAGGCAGGAGGGACCCCAGAGACCTTCCCCCCACCCTTGGCTGCGTAAGGAACAGGAGCAGTGCAGAACCTTCCACTCAGTGAAGCTCCAGATTTGTGACCCTGCCCCTGAGAGCTGCCAGGAGCACATCCCTGCCCAGGTGTGCTCACCACTGTGCCCTCCTCAGGTAGGCTTTGATGTAGGTGTCATCCAGCTTCACCGCGTTCGTGCAGTCGTCGATCGCCTCCTCCAGTTTCCTCAGCTGCAACATCAGACACAAGGGACTGAACCCCAAACCCAACCAGCTCTGCACCCTGGTTTTAGCCAAGGGAAAGGAGTGAAGAGTCTGTGAAAAATCTCACTGTTTTCTGTGTCTAGGGATTTTTTTTTTATTCCCCCCAAAACACTGAGTTTTTGTTGCCTGGGAGAAAATGGGAAGGTTGGGCAGTGACATGGTAGAGCTGTGGTGCTTCTGTAAGGAATGCACTCAAAAACAGGGATCTTCCTGAAAACAATCCCAGTTTTGTGGCCATGCTAATTCCCGGACAGAAAGATAAACTTAAAAATATTTAAAAGAAATATTTTCTAGAAAAAGCAGTTTGTTTTCAGACATGTAAACAGCCATGTAAAACACCCACTATCTCATTTCCCAGGTTTTGGGAACAGCCTGTGTTCTCCTGACCAAGTGCAGGTGTCTGGGGGAGCAGCACCAACAGCTGAGGAGGAAACATGCCCAGAGGACACAGAGTGGGAACTGGGAGCACTGTCACATGAATGTTTCTCTGGATAGTGCTGGACTAAAATTCAACAGCAAAACTGGAAGAAGTGTCCAGGGGCTTTAAATTTTAAGATCAGAAATCAAAGCAAGACATGATTTACAAAAACAGTAAGAAAATAAATCTGCTCATTCCCAGGAAGGAACAAACAGTGACAGGGATGGGTTTTGCTGACTAAGATAAGGCCAAAGCATGTCTCTCCTCTCCCTCCCACTCTGTGCAGCCCAAGCATTTGAGTTTTGTTTCTGCAGGAGCTGACTGCTGGCTGTGGGAACTGACCCAAGTGTTGTGCAAGCACAAAACCCTGACACACAGCCCATGGCCCCAGAGAAAAGCAGCTGCTCAGCAGCCACAGGAGCCTGTGCTGCCCAGAATAACCCACTTGTGGTTTGTCACTGACTTGGTGAGGGATCTGACAGACAGGTGACAGTCCCTTACCTTTGAATTAACCGTGCCCCTGTTGCAGTAGAGTTTGGCATTTGTTTTGATGTTATTGGGGTCTATTCCCAGTGCCTCTGTGTACAGTTCATATGCTAGTTTGTAGTTGCCTTTCTTGAACGCTTTATTCCCGTCCTCCTTCTTGGCTTTAAGTGCTTTGGCATTCTGAAAGGGAACACACCTGGGTCAGGATGTGAGGTCAGGGTTCAGGGGCACCAAGCACTTGTTCTGCAGGACAAGGGCCCTCAAACACAACAGTTCTAACTCGGTTTCAGACACTGCTGCAGGACACAAGTCACAGCCTTGCTCCAGCAGCTGGAAACACGCTGCCTTTCCCCCAAAACAAACATTAAGGAACAGCCAGTGTCAGTTCCAGGCATCCTCCATAGGAAAAAGGTTGCCTAATTTTTAAGGTAAGAACATCACAGGGCAGTGAATTTATGGTTTAAAATAAAAGGACTGGGAGTTCACTTTTAGAGGGCTTATACACGTGAATAGATTTTAAAAGTCAGTCCAAGAACTACACCATGGAAGGAGCAACATGAAGGAACAGTGTTAAATGCAAGTCAGGCTGTGGGCAGATACTGGAAAAGAAAGTCAAGAGTTCTTTTAGAGGAGCAACAAAACCAGATACATCGTTTCTATCTGATCAGGGAACAAAGAAGACTGAAAAGGAAGCAGCTTCAAAGTATTACAATCTCCTGAGAAACAGCTTCTGGCAACTTGGGTTTATCTGAAGCCGCAGCTGGTTGTCTTTGGGAAGGGCTGGACACACCGCCTGCTCCTGGAGACCTGGGAATGGCAGTGCTGAGGGAGGGAGAAGGGGTTGCTCCAGCAGGAACAAGCTACGTGTTGGCCTTAAAACCCCCAAATCTCGGTAATTTCACAGTCCCACCTCCACCACGTACCCGGCAGGCGAGACAGGCCTTCTCGTGGTCCGGGGCCATCCTGAGGGCCTGCACGAAGAACTGCACGGCCTTCTCGATGCAGTCCTCGTAGTAGAGGCACAGCCCGCGCACGTACAGCGCGTCCGCGTTCGTCGAGTCCATGCGCAGGATGTCACTGCAACACACGGCACGGCACTGATCCTGAGGGGGTGGCACTGATCCTGAGGGGGTGGCACTGCTCCTGAGGGGGTGGCACTGATCCTGAGGGGGTGGCACTGATCCTGAGGGGGTGGCACTGCTCCTGAGGGGGTGGCACTGCCCCTGCTGCCCCCCAGGGATGGCACTGATCCTGAGGGGGTGGCACTGCTCCTGAGGGGGTGGCACTGATCCTGAGGGGGATGGCACTGCCCCTGAGGGGGGGGCACTGCTCCTGAGGGGCATGGCACTGCTCCTGCTGCCCCCAGGGATGGCACTGATCCTGAGGGGGTGGCACTGCCCCTGCTGCCCCCAGGGATGGCACTGATCCTGAGGGGGATGGCACTGCCCCTGAGGGGGATGGCACAGCTCCTGCTGCCCCCAGGGATGGCACTGCCCCTGCTGCCCCACAGAGGATGGCACTGCTCCTGCTGGGGACGGCACTGCTCCCGCTGCTCCCTGACCCCCACAGGCACCTTCCCCCACTGAGCTGTCCCGTTATTTTATCAGGGACAGACCAGGCCCAAGGATGGGAACCTGCTCGAGCAGCACAGCTGGCTGTGAACAGGGGCCGGGTGCAGCTTTCCAGGAGGGTTAACAGGGGGAATTCACACACTCCTCCCAGTGTGCACTAAGGACTATTCCTTTGTTCTATTCCCCCATTTACCCTGGGCTGGAGCACAGGCTCTGGGACACTCACCTGGCCACGGACTGGGCCTCAGGGTACCGGCCCAGCAGTGCCAGACACTCGGCCTTGAGGATTTTGAAGCGGTGACAGGCGGGAGCGAACTCCAAAGCACGGTCCATGCAGAACACAACCTGGGGTGGGAGACACCACAGTGGGAGCACAGCAGACCACAGGCCTGGTCTGAACAGCTGCACCACGCCTGGCATTTGTCTGACCAGCAAGGAGAGTGTGCACAGAGCCACCTCCGTGGTTCTGCAGATACAGGCATTGGAACATCTTCCTCATGTGCAGGTTTTGTCTTTTAAAGGGCTTCGTGTGCCAAGGTCTGAGGCATCTGCTGTGTTGCTGTGACAGAGCAGTACACAAGACTCAATGGACACCTGTAGGAGAGCCATCACTTTAGCTCTTCTAAACTGTGAGCCCTAAAGAAACAGCCAGGGAGGACAATCCTGCCCCTGTTTCCTGCAGTATAAAGACATGTGGGAGGGGCAGAAATTCAATAAATTGAGACGGTTTGGACTGGACAAAACACAAAAAAGTACAGTACAGGGGCTGATCTTCGACTGCCCTGCCAGCCATGGGCAGAGTGAGCTAATGGGTCTTTTCCATCCCTGCTCTTAGTGGGGACATCTGCACGAGAACGGGGCATTGTTCCCCAAGGTTCATCTGCTCCCCAGCCCGTGACATCACAGGCCCTGCTGTGGGAAGCACTGTGCTCCAGAGCCAAGGGCTCCTGGGTGAGGCAGGAGCAGGAGCAGCTCTCCAGAAACAAAGATCACATTTCATGGGAGCCTCCCCAGTGAAGCAGGACCAGGGAAGTGAGGGCCAGATGCAGGACATGCAATATGGGCAGGGCAATTCCTACACAGGAAATTCAGACTGACCACACATCCCATTCGCTCCTCAGAACCTGGTGATACAAAGCTGGGATTTATCCTTCCAAAGCCTTGAGCTTAGCCTAAGAGTCAGTGACCTGAACAACAAGCTCAGTGTGCCAGACAATCTCCTTTCTGGGCCACATCTGAGCCTTACACACATCCACTGCACAAACAGTTGCATGAGAAGTGCTTGGTGCCTTTCAGATTTCATGCTGTCATTTCTTGTTCTATCAGGTCAGTACCAGCTGCACCCTGTTACAGCCCTTGGGAAGAAAGATTTGGAAGCAATAAGGAGAATGCCCCACACAGATCTGCATTCCTCCTTACGTGACCCTCGCTGGCACACAGCCTTTTCTTTTCAAAAAAGAGCTGAGAAAGAAGAATCCTGGATATGCATTTCAGGAGCAAAGCGTGATCAAATGCTGCTGCTGACAAAAATCTGTCTCAAACAGCTCATTTATGGCTCCACTCACCCTGCAAAGCAAAGAGTGACAGATGACATTCAGCCTGAGCCAGTCACCTCCTCACTTGTCATCTGGTCAGTGCTCAGGGAACACGAGCTCTGCCCCTTTCACAGCTGACACAGTTCACCAGCCAGCTCTGCTTCCACAGATGTGGCACAGCACCCCCCAAACACCCTGCAGGGAAATCAGCCACACATCTGGCTGCACAGGCCAGGGCAAGTGTGTCAGTTCTTATATAAGACCACAGCAAACAAGTTCATCTCACCTTCCTGAAATCCCGTTTCTCAAAATCCACTTCAGCTATTTTCTCGTACTCCAGCACAGTTGTGGCATTCTTCAGCTGCAAGACAGAACACAGGAGTGCTGCAGGACAGTCCCTGCTCTGAAATGCCACCAAGCTGCACTTGAGCAGCCAAACCCTCAAGTGCCAGAGCCAAAACTGCAGATCATGGAGCAATAATGCAGATGATGTGAATACTTCTGCCAGTATTAAAATCAGTTTGAAATCAAGTGACCGAACTGGCAGCCCAGGAAAATGTACCCTGTGAAAGAGACAACAGTGGCAGCTGCCTTACACCACTGTCCACTTCTCTCCTGGAGAGCTGGGGGAAAGGCCAGCTCAGCCTCCCCAGCATCAGTTAAACACGAAGACCCTCTTACCTCCTGCTGGGCCTGGGAATTCTTATGATCCAGTTCTAAAACTCGTTGAAAGCAGCGGCTGGCAGCCATGGCATTCCCTAGGGAAAGGTGGCACTTCCCTTCCCGTAGGTGGCCCTGGGAACACAGGTAAAGGGGAACTGCAGGAGCTGCAGCAGGTGCAGACAGGGTTCTGACCAAGGAGCCTGGAGTTCTGCACGTACCCGGACAAAGGTGTCGTCCAGCCTGACCGACTGCTGAGCGTCCTCCAGCGCCTCCCGGAACCTCCCCAGCATCATGAGCGTGGCAGCTCTGTTCCCATAATAACTGGCATTGTTGGGACAGGTATCTGGGGACGATGCAAGGCTCCCTGTCAGTGTAATGCAGCAGCCACACAACTCGTGGCACTTATTAAGAACATTGGCCCTGACTGGCATTATCGATCTGGCTTTTCCCCAAGGTAATTAAAGCAGGCAAGAAGTTCCCATCCAGAACCCCGCTGGTGTGTTTGAAATCAGCAACCAGCTCTGACTTTTAGACATGGTATTCAGCAAAGATTGATACTATCATCAGCCCTCCTCACCTATGGCTTTTGTGTAGTAGTTGTACGCCTCGTTATAATCTTTCTTGGCATAGTACGCGTTTCCTTGCTCCTTGAAAGCTTCTGCTTCTCTGCAAGGAAGCAAAACACCACATTTTCAGAGGAATTGAGCACCAGGTTCTGACCACAACAAGCATTTGATCCTAGGCAACCTCAGTGTAACTCTACAATGCTCCAGATGCCTGTAGGAGGTTGTTGTGAGATGTCAGGACCCCTCCTGTCCTGCTGGCTCCCAGACACTCCAGTGCTTTCCCTGGGCCATGAACAGGGATACTCAGGGATATTTCCTGGCCAAATATTACAGATTACAGCAGCCTAAAACCATCTCTGAGTCTCCTCAGAGAGTCCAGCAGAACCCTCTGGTATGGGGCTCATCCAACAGCCCCCTCCTGCATTATCTCAGGCAGTGCTTTCTCAGGAGTCCCACATACTTACAAACCAGGGCCAAGAACAATTTCCATGTTCAAAAGACAGCTAAATCAAAGAGAAATATGGGTGCAAGGCTCCAGCAGAAGCTTGGCACTGCCTTGGCAACAGGTCCAGAAATAGTCCTCACACTCAAGAAGCAGCATTTGCAGAGACAGTTTGGGACATATAAAAACACACGACATATGGTTTAAAGCAGCTTCCCTTAAACTCCTGAAAGCAGAGCTTCCCCTAAGGAAACAAAACCCTTCTCTCTCATCCCTCATCTCCCTCCACCCTCCCAGTCGTGCAGTCCAAGAGGGAGTGCACATCACAGTGCTGGAGCTGGGGACACAGCAATGCTCCCCAGGCAGAGAACAATGGGAATTGTGTTGGAACAAGTTCCCATGTTTTCAGCCTCGCCCAGGCTGCCATCGGCCGTCCCACACAACCACCTCCTGCAGGGGTTGTTTTCACTGAGCCATCACAGAGTTCCCAGCTGGCACAACAATGGGCACAGGGTGCTGGGAAGCTGCTCTTCACTTTCAGTTTTAACTTTTGCTCTGGGCTACACCCCAGCCGGGCCCAGCCACAGCCCTGTGGGAGTCACAGCCCAGGAGAACCCAGAGCCACCCGCCGGGCTCAGCTGGGATGGGAACGACTGTGGAGGAGAAACGGGACAGCTCAGGCACCCTCTGCCTCCCCAGGGCCTGTCACAGCTCCCGGGTCAGCTCCTCCTGCCTCTGCTCCAGCACGTGATGGACTCACCCACTGCAGATGGGAACTGCCATCCTTCTCCTGCCCCAGCCCTCCCAGCACCACACCTGAGGCAGGTGCTGCAGCCTGGCTCTCTCAGGAGCCAGCACCCACCAAGCCCCAGGGCAGCACAGCACCCTCCCAGCTACAGCATCTACAGCAGGGATGTGCCTGTGGGATGGATCCATATCACTGACTTTGCATGATTAAAGTGTTTCCAAACACAACCACCTCCTTTGAATATTACAGATCAAACACCCAGAAACAGTGGAAGAACTACTCAGCAGTTGTGCACTTCTGGAAGCTGGTCAGTAAGGAGTTTCACTGTTCTCTCGTTTCTGCAATCACCAAAGGAAAAGAAAATCACAGATCCCAGGAAATTTCCTTTGCTCAGAAGGTCTCCTGTACAGTCTAAAGAAAAGGGTGAATAGTCTGCATGGCAGAATTCACCTGAGCCACAACCACAACCTGCACTGCCCAGCAGGCCCCAAGTCATGTGTCTTTGACCAATTTTACCTGTCACATCATGAGGAATCATCATTTAATAGTCACAGTAAAGGCTGGGTGCCAAAGCATCCCATCTGCAACAAACTGCTGGGAAGAGCTGGGAAAACAGGGGAAAGAAAACAAATCTATGGCAAAATCAACTTTCATAAAGCTCTGGTACTCTGAGATGCCAGAAAAACATTCTCACAAAAGAGTTACTCTTTTCTACCTTTTTTTATTGGCCTGTTTTCCTTTTAAGTATTTTAACACAGACCAATATATCAGCAAGTCACAGTTCCTCGGGTGACACTGGCAGAGAGGAGGGCAGGGGTATCTGCTGCTCACATGGCCTCAAGTTTAAACATGAAAACTGTGAAAGAAGCAGCAAATCTCCTCTCCAGCACAAAGGCAAAGGAGCTGCTGGAGCTTCCAGGCTGGGCTCGAGCTCCCAGCCCAGGACAGAAGCAGCTCTGCCCTGCTGCCACAGGAGCACACAGAGCACACAGCCCTTGTTTACCAGGCTCCAGCTCCAACAAGGAGAGCTGCAGCCCCTGATCTCACTGGGGATTGTTTCACCCCAAACAGATGCTGCAGCCTCAATGAGCTCATTCTGCCTCTCGCCCTGCTGGGCCCTGCACTCCCCACTTGCTACTTGGACACTGCAGAAGAATCGTGCTTTGCTAAACCCCCCCCCGGCTGAATGGGCGGCTTTGTGTGGGGTCGGGGTCCTCGGGGCTGCTCCAGGCTGGGCTGGGACACAGGGAAGGGCAGCTCCAGGCTGGGCTGGGACACAGGGAAGGGCAGCTCCAGGCTGGAATGGGACTCAGGGAAGGGCAGCTCCAGGCTGGGCTGGGACACAGGGAAGGGCAGCTCCAGGCTGGGCTGGGACTCAGGGAAGGGCAGCTCCAGGCTGGGCTGTGACACAGGGAAGGGCAGCTCCAGGCTGGGCTGGGACACAGGGAAGGGCAGCTCCAGGCTGGGCTGGGACTCAGGGAAGGGCAGCTCCAGGCTGGGCTGGGACACAGGGAAGGGCAGCTCCAGGCTGGGCTGGGACACAGGGAAGGGCAGCTCCAAGGAGCTGGGGGAGAAGCTTGTCCATCACCCACATGCACGGTGGGCACAGAGGGGCTGCTGGCGGTGACTCTCCCTGGGAGGGAGGCAATTCTTCTTGATTCTTTTCCAGTATCTGTCAGGATCCCTAATTCCTGAAGTGCTCCAGCCCCTGTCACCCCAGGCAACCTGCCCCCACAGGATCATTTTGGTTGGAAAAGACCTCCAAGATCATCAAGTCCAACCTGTGACTAAACCCCATCTTGTCAACTAGACCAGAGCACTGAGTGCCACGTCCAGTTACTCCTTGGACACATGCAGGGATGGGCACTCCACCATTTCCCTAGGCAGCCCCTTCCAAGGCCTGACAACCCTTTCCATGAAGAAATTCTTCCTGAGTATCCAACCTGAACCTCTCCTGGCACAGCCGGAGCAGCTCTGTGTGCTGACACCCCCTTGATGCCTGTGTGGTGGGACAGGAACAGCACCAGGCTCCTTCTCCTCCCATACCCTGCTGAAAGCTCAGCCCCGCTCGTCTCCAGCCCAGCAGTGCTCAGAGAAGCCATCCTGCACACACTGCCACAATCCCACGCTTGCCTAACAACTCCTGCCTCCTCCTCAGAGCTTCCACACGCGGCCCCCGCTCGAGTGCCGATCGTGGCTTCCACCCTCCCACTGCTGCTCCCAGTGAAACTCCCGCAGACCCACCCCACAGGCACCTGATTTTGTGTCACGGGAGCCCCTGGGGATCTGTCACCCCACAGCTCTCGGTCCAGGGGTGCTGGCACAGCCCTGGGAAGGGACGTGCCAAGGCAATGCCACCAGCGACAGAAATCCAGCACCTAAGCAGGTGGCAGAGCCACTCTCTCCCAGCTCTCCTGACCCTCCCTCCTCCCACTTCACTGCCTCCATTATGAAACAGTGGCAAAACCCTAAAATAGCCAGGATTTAAGGAAAGGTCCAAAATCTTGTCTCGGCCAAGCAAGCTTTCCTGTGATGCTCTGAGAAAAGGAACACACCTGCCTCTTCTGCAGAATTCTTGCAGAGACTTTTTCTTTAATGAGATACAGTGCCTTTATCTGGCATTTTTTGGGGTGAAATCCCGCCCAGATTCTCAGCTGTCAGATGTTACTCAGCCACTGGGTAAAATAAGTTTGGTGATCTCAATTCAGTTTCCAGCAGGCAGATGTCTAGAGCTTAAAATTAGCCATCGTGTTTGCCACTGGACATACAATACTCTCCCCTCCCTCCTTCCAGGGCTTGGAAGAGAAGCCAAACACTCCGTGTGCCACTTCAGAGACCCTTCCTCAGGCGAGGTTTGACACTGAGTGAGGATTCAGAGACAAAGAAACACGTATCTACAGCTTCCTCATGAGGGGCAGCACCATCTCTTGGTGACAAGACCCAAAGGAACAGCTGGGGCTGTGTCAGGGGACACAGCTGGATGTCAGGAAAAGGTTCTTCCCCCGGGGGTGGTCAGGCTCTGGAAGAGGCTCCCCAGGGCAACAGTCCCACACCCCACACGTGATGCCCTGGCTGGGCACAGCACAGCCCTTTCCCAGCACATCAGCTCCCCCCAATGCAGCAGCACAGACTCACAGCAGTCCCAAATCCAGGGAATCCAGGCTGGGCAGCACATCCCTGCATGGATGGGCTGAGGATCCACCCACAGGAACGTGCCAGCCAAGGTCAGACCTGAACCAGGACCCACAAACCCCCAGAGCATTCCCTGGACCCAAGGGCAAACGCAGGGAAAACCAAAAGAGCCACAGGAAGGAAAACGTACCACAAGAAATGCAGGAACTGACCCAAACCTCCCCTGCAGCCACGAGTGAGAACGGCAGCCGAGCCCCAACTTTAATTGTGCTGTTATGTAATTCCCTGAGCTCGGAATTAACCTAATTCCCAGCAATGGCTCCATCACTCCTGGCAGGGCCACAGCATAACTTTTGTGAGAACCCATGGAAAGGTCTAGAATCAGCCAGAGATTGCTTTTTTGAAGGAAGCGATTCCTTTTGAATGAAGAAAGCCAGCCAGCTGTAAGAATTCCATAGGAAAACAACTGCATTTACATCACGATTCTGCCTATAAAAGCACATCTCATGGTAAAGAAAAAGACTGGAACTGTAGGTATGGATCACCTTTTCCTACTGGATAAAGCAACTGCCTCAGTCAGATGTTCAAACACTCTGTGGATGCACAAACCAAACAACTACACGAGCAGCTTCTGCTGCTCCTGGTGTGCTCAAAAGATCATAAAATAGTTCCAGATGAGTAAAATGGGAGGGATTTATCTCCCGGGAAACCCAAGTGCCCATTTACAGGCAGAAGGGGAGTAGTGGAACCTTTTCCAGACTGTCCCAGTACAACCCAGTGCCCCTCAGCCAACTCCCCTGCTCCTGCCAGCCCTGCCCTGAGAGCTGGGAAGAAACAACATCCACTCCTCACAAGATGGACCTCACTTTGTGGGAACTGCACTGGAAGAGCCTCTTGCTGCTCCCCAGAACCCGAAACCTCCAGGAAGCAGTGACCCAGAGCCTCCAGGGCTCCACACTTGTCTCTTCCCACAGAGCCACTGACATTCCCAGGGCTGCACCAAGGGCCCCACAACCCCACCACGGGATTTTCCCAAGTTTGAGTTCTTTTTAAAAGGCTTTCACATCCTCCAGCACTGAAGGAGAAGGATCCAGTGGGGAGCACACACAGGAGCCAGCACCCAGAGCTGCCAGGAAGATGACAAGGAAATTCTCCCTGGCAAAGCTCCAAGGACTCGGGCTCTCAGAGCAGCTTCCTCCGGAGAAAAACTGTTCCCATGGGTGAGAAACCTTTACAACTAATGAAGAAACAAGTGAGTTTTTGGGGGTGGCCCAGCCCTGCTCATCAGCTGCTCTGCACTAATGCACCAAGGGATAAAATTAACACAATTACATCAACCCTTTCCACCAGGACCCCAACAATGCACGAGGCAGCAGCAGACAATAATTATCCTGTGACCACACTCCATTCCTGTGCTCTGGACACCCCGGGAGCCTCTGGCACGTCTGCAGCTGCTGCAGGGCATTAGTTACCACCATCTTGAAATACAGAGCTCATTATCCCAAAAACACAAAGAGGAAACATTGTGAAGACGACTGAGAGTATCTGTAAGTCCTGCCTGCTGAACCTGAGGAGGGCATGGCACGGGCAGGGAAGGCAGGAAGGAAGGCAGGATGCTGGAGGTCGCTGCCAGCAGACACCTGTGCCTTCAGCCAGGGTTTTACCTGTGGGAATTTTTACCATTCCAAACACCATGTTTCCCTCGCCCAGGGGCAGGAATGACGTGCCCACACAGGGCTGTCCCAGCCCCACGGGCCGGGCGATTCCCAGCCAGGTGAGTCCTCAGCAGCTCCTCCTTCCCTGCTCAGCAGGGCCTCCCTGGGGAGCTGCTCCTCGGATGGGACTCTGCAACCACCATTCCTCAGAGGCCACTTTTGGCTTCGTTTCCTCTTTTTCATTCCACTAAATAATTTTCCAGAGCGTTTTCCTCCTCTCCTACAAGAACAGCTCTCTCCTCCCAGGTCCCTGGGAGATGATCCCAGATCCCACAGCGGAGTCTCCTGGACAGGGACCTTCCCACCTCCTGTCTGCAGCTCGTTCGCTCCTGGGAGGAAAACCTGCAGGAAGGGTCGGGGTCCCACTGTCCCAGCCCGCAGGTGACACCGCAGGGACAAGGCAGGTGCTGGCGCCCGCAGGAGGGGACGGAGGGAAGGACGGACGGAGCACTCCCGGAGCACGGCTCCCGTTACACACGGCCAGGCAGGACGGGGCAAAAGCCACCGCGGGCAGGTTTCAAACGGGGCGATGGAGCAGCAAAGGGCTTCAAACCCAGGAGGTTGAAGCCTCCCCTTCGAGAGCACTTTAATCCTCCTCCTCCTCCGCCGACACCGCAGAGGCCCCGGCGCGGAGGGTGCGACCGCACTCCCGGGACGACCCCGGCGCACACGGAGCCGCGGGAGCTCCCCGGGACACACGGGCACC
>WEIV01005277.1:123364-152858 GCA_013390005.1 Calyptomena viridis
CCCGGTCCCCCCGGAACACAGCGGCGGTGTGAGCAGCGGGACAGCTCCGGGCCGTGTCCCCACGTGTGCCCTGCCCACGCCCGCCAGGCTCGGAGATGATCGAGACCCAGGAGGACATTTACGTGGGCTCCATCGAGACGGACCGCGGCGTGCGGGAGCAGGTTCGGTTCTACGACACGCGGGGGCTGCGGGACGGGCTGGAGCTGCCCAAGCACTGCTTCTCCTGCACCGACGGCTACGTCCTGGTCTACAGCACCGACAGCAAGGAGTCCTTCAAGCGCGTGGAGCTGCTCAAGAAGGAGATCGACAAGTCCAAGGACAAGAAGGAGGTGAGTCCACCGGGGGAAGGGGCTGCGGAGTGGGGTGTGCTCCCCTTGGGAGCCACCGGGTCCGTGGGACTCAGCTCTGTCCTGAGATGCTCTCTGGGTGTACTGGTGCTCGACAGCCCCTTCCACTCTGGGGCTGCTGTGAGAAACACAGACCCCCAGAGAAGGGGAAGGGACTGTGGGGTTTCCAGAGGCCTCAGAGTGCGGGGAATGAGCAGCAGGGCCGGGCCCAGCACGGAGGTGTCCGTGGCACCCAACACCCCGCAGCTGAGCCCTTGTCACCCTCTGGGAACAGGTCACCATCGTGGTGCTGGGCAACAAGTGTGACCTGCAGGAGCAGCGGCGGGTGGACCACGACGCAGCCCAGCACTGGGCCAAGGGCGAGAAGGTGAAGCTGTGGGAGGTGTCCGTGGCCGACCGGCGCACGCTCATCGAGCCCTTCATCTACCTGGCCAGCAAGATGACACAGCCCCAGAGCAAGTCTGCCTTCCCCCTGAGCCGCAAGAACAAGGGCAGCGGATCCATGGATGGCTGAGCCTTCTCTCCCTGCCCTTCCATTGCCACCTCTTCCTCACCTCCCTGCTTCCCTGCTGAGCCTGTCCGGTGTCGTGAGCCTGTGGGAAAGCAGGTGGCAGGAGGAACAGTCGTCCCAAGGCTGGGGATGGTCCTTGAGGACGAGAGAGGCAGCGGGACAGGGACCACTCTCCTCCCTGCCTGGCCCCTGCAGCTGTTGGAGGTGCTACAGGAAGGTCAGGGTTCATCTCTGCTCTCGGGTGCAGGCTGGCAGAGGGGAGCAGAGGCACAGCACGGGCTGGGCAGCATGTGGGGACCAGCTCCATGGCCAGGCTGGAGGGAACAACTCACTCTCTTTTTCTATTTCCTGATGCCATGTGGGAAGAGCCCATTTGCTGGCCCTGCCTTCTGCTGAGCCCTGCCCTGCCCCACCTGGCTCTGCACTGCTCCCTGACCTGGCAGTGCCCACTGCTCCTTTATGCACAGGAATATCCAGGCATCCTGCCCCAGGGAATGCCCAGAGCAGGGCAGGTGCTGTTCCTGAGGGCAGGGTGCCCAAATCCATCACTCTAGTCCGACTCTTCTAGACTCAGCCATGACCTTGGAGGAGCTGGGACTGTGCTTCACCTGCACACCTGGATCCTGGGAGGAGCAGGGACTGTGCTCACCTGCACACCCAGATACCAGTCTGGCAGCTCTCACTGCCCACCTGTCATGGTGCTGCCTCCCCTTAGAACCACCGTAGGACAAGGCACAGGTGTCCCAGTCCTGTCCAGCAACACCAGTTCCCTCCAGGTTGTCTGGATGTAGGAAAAGAAATGCCAAAAAGCCCCGGTGTGTTTATACTTGTTCCTTTTATTTACTGAGTAACACAATAAAGCGATGAGATTTGATTATCAAAATATTTTCCTTTTTTTTTTCCCAACAGTTATAGTACATCAAAAAAAATATACAATGAACATTACAGGAGGGTACTGGCCAAGTCCCTAGAATCTGGAGATTCCAGTTGGGGTTGGGGTTTTTTTTGTTGTTTTTTTTTTTAATCAAACTTCACATCACTCCAAGGTTATTTACAGAGGGGCACACGTTACCGAGCGCTATGGACTATCCCTACTCCTAGTACAGCATGTCCTAAGTCAAAGGCAGTAAATGCTTTGGGCAGCAGGAGGGGGGTCTGGGGAGGGATGCTGTAACAGGGGTTCTTACGCAGCTCGTTGCAGTATTATTGTTACTAGAAGGAATGGCTTTCACAGGGTTAAAGTGCCAAGTACAGGAGTGTGTCAGGACTCCACTGGTGAAGGGCAACGGAGCAGCCAAGGCTCCAGCACAGGCATTTGGGAACAAAGGAGGGGAGCAGGGCCACCCACCGTGTGGCTCTAGAGGCTGGAGCCCTGTTGCTCCTGGCTCCCTGTGCTCCTGAGGGGACACAGAGCAGGAGGGGACCTGTCCCTCTGCTGCCACTGGGCTGGGGGTGACCCCGAGGGACGGGGAAGGGCACAGTGAGCTGGGCAGGGGCAGCTGGAGCCGTGCTGGCTGTGGGCTGCTTGGCACTGCAGCACTGGGGACTGGGCACCACGTCCCTCCTGCCGCCCAGGGCCCTGCCAGCACAGGCAGAGCCTTCCTGCCCTCAGCTACGCCCCAAGCCACGTCTCCACCACTGCTGCAAGACCTTTCCCTTGGTTCTACCCACAGCCACTCACTCTTCTCCCAGTGCCGTCTCTCCATCCCTGGGGCAGAGAGATGCCCAGAGCATGTGCATCTGTCCCCGGGGCCTCCCTCACTGTCCTGCGTCTGTGGCAGGAGCACAGCGGTGGCTCTGTGGTCACACTGCAGGTGTGCAGCTCCCTGTGCCCCCTCCCTCTGGGCAGCTTTCCTGCCCTCGCCGAGGCTCCAGCCCTGGGAAGCAGAAGTGTTTCAGCCACCTGAGTTGCCCATTGGCCAGTTCCTGTTCACCTTCCCCTGCCAGGACTGTCCTGAGCGTCGGCGCTGCACACTGGGCAGAATCCTCCTGAAATCCAGGTGCTGCTTATGGCCAAGACGTGGGATATGCGTGTGCTTGTGCGTGTGGATTCCCAGGTGCACACACCAACCTGCCTCTTCCCAAGGGCTGGGAGGGAACGTGGGCCACGGCAGAGGCCTGAGCCAGCACCCGGGGCTGGGGATGGGACAGAGCTCAGGGTTGTGTTGGTGGTTCTGCTCCTGCCACTGCTCCCGGCCGTACGGACACATCAGCACCAAAGGGAAACACAGGTGGCCAATGTGGCGGGCGAGCTGCCCCTGGATTGCATAGATCGGGGTGGGGTGTTCCTCCAGCGGAAGGTCCCTTTGGGATGCAGCTCTCCTGGTGTCTCCATGTACAGCAGCGGTCACAGTCCCACACCAGGCCGTGGCTGGGCTGTCTGAGCACAGTGAAACACAGAGCTACGGCCTCGGGGTCCCTCCAGAGCCCAGCATTCCTCAGGCTACAGGTGCCACCTGCTCCTTCGTACCTGATTGTCCGGGCTGCTGGGGACACCTTTGTTTTTGGGAGTCATCAGTCACTCCCTGGAAGCTCCTAAGGGGGATGGGGATGGAGGGCTGGGCACGGCAGGCGAGCAGCAGCGTTGCCTTTCACTGGAGAACCAAAAGTGCTTTAGGGACATTCACTCAGGCTCACAGCATCTCCCGGGAGGTAGGGGCAGGGCTGTGCCCACGGTGGGACAGGCACCAAGCACAGGGACACCTCCTTGGGGAACCAGCACTGGGCAGCCCGGCGCTCCCGGCTTCGCTGGGCAGGAGCAAGGCCTGGCTCAGCCACATGCCCATCCTGTGCTTCTGGGGCCAGGGCAGGGCCCGTGTGCTTTGCAGAGGGGAGGCGCCGGCCCTGGGGTCAGCTATTGCTCTCGGAGTGAGGATACGGTCAGTTTGGCCAGTGCCCGCCACCGCAGGGGCTCTTTGGCTGGTGGGGCATTGGGAGCTGTGGGAACTGAGGGGCTGGTGCATGGCACGGAACAGCCAGCACAGGCAAGTGTGGGGCTGGCGAGGGCACAGCCAGCCGAGGCCAAGAGGGGAACTGCCAGCTTCCCACTTGTGCTGGGGTTGTTTCTCTCGGTAAGAGCTGGGCTGAGACTCCCCTCACAGTTCCCTTCCCACTGGGCTGGCAGGGACCAGAGGATGCTCCTTCTTCCAGGGACCAGCCAGCTCCTCTCCTTCCAGTCTGGTAACTGAGAGGGTGATGAAGAAGCAGCCAGCAGGCCAAGGACAGGCAGGCCCTGGTCACGAGACAGTCCTGCTGACTCGGGCACCATCCTCTGCCATGCACTGCCCAGCCACGATGGGCTCCTCTGCTGAGCGTGGGGCCAGCACGGGCCGTGGGACTGGCAGGGATGTGCCGAGGGCTGGCCGGGCTCTGCCAGGGCACCTCACTCCAGCAGGAGCCCGCTCCAAGCAAAGGAGAATCTGGGTTTGACGTCTACGACTACGGTTTCCCACCAGCCAGGAGAGCAGGTCCCGGGAGCCTTGCCCTGCCCCGCACAGCCCCCGCAGCACACGGGCCCTGGCAGCCCAGCAGCTCTAGTAGGGTGCGAAGACGATGGGGCCGGGCGTGGTGCGGACGTGGGCCGGCGGCGTTCGGAAAAGGGCTGGTCCGAGGATCGGGGCTTGGAAGAGGGTGGTGGCAGTGGCCGGTCGCAGGGCGAGGGGCCCGGGCATGGCGCAGACGGCGGCGGCGGTGAGCGGGCTTGGCAGGAAGCGGGTCGCCAAGGTTTTGGTGAGGTGCTTCTGCAAAGCCAGCTTGGACTGTGGGGAGGGAGGAGGAGACACCGTGAGATTGCAGAACAGGTGGAGGAATCACAAGTGCTGCCATTGTGAACGCTGCCGCCAGAGCACTTCCAAATTATCCCTATGCCGGCCTTCCCAGGAATAAAGACTCAGAACCCTCCATCACCACAGCCCACCCTCTGCGAGGGGAGCAGCTGAGGTGTGGTGATGGGAACTGAGGTTTAAGAGAAGCAGCTCCTGTGACTCCCTGCAGGGATGGCTGATAGTGAGCAAGAGCAAACGGAGCAGGTGCTGTGCAGGGAGACAGGTACCTTGAGAATACTCACTGCGAGGGCAGCGTTCTTCTGCAGCTTGTTGTAGGGGCTGTACTTGGGCTTGGGAGGCTTCCCTGCCAACCTGTCTTTGTGCCGCCGGCTGCTCATGTGCTGGGGAGGGAAACAACTGGATCACTGGGAGCCAGGATGGCGAGGGCAGACCCATAGCACTGTGCAGTTTGGGTCCACGGGGGACACCCCTCACCTTTTAGGGACCATCAGGTACCTACCCGAAGTCCCTGCCCCCACGCCCTGTGCCCCTGCACCCCCAGGGCACCATCACCTGCTTGAGCTGGGTCTCCGAGTTCACGTAGATCTCGCACACTTGGCAGTGAAACGCCTTGTTCTGGATGTTGATGCTGCCCTTGTTCCCGATCCGCTTGGACTTGTGCCCTGCCCGGGAGAGCAACTTGCCACGGCCCCGCCGCAGTTGGGTGCTGTGACCTTCCAGCATCGACTTGTGCTTGGCGCCTGGAGAGAAGGGACACTCAGCAAACCCAGCCCAGCCCTGTGCCAGGGCCGTGGCAGCGGGGACAGTGCCCTCCGACACCACCAGGGGACCCCCCCAAATCCTGTGCTCAGCAGCACTTGCAGGCAGAAGGGGACAGGGAGCTGCCTGGGAGCCCAGACTCTTGCCAGCACCGAGCAGCCCATTTCCAAACTCCGCTAAACTGCATGTCACAGGCAGACCAGAGATGCTCAGCTTCCCAGAGCACCCCCTCCATGTGCCAGACCTCCGGAGAAGCTGCTATTTTGAGTGTGTGCTGGAGCCTGTCTCCTGTCCCCGGGCATTAGCACAGTCTGCAGGGTCGGGCTGCAGCATCTGAGCTGTGCCCAAGGTCAGAGCGGAGCCGCTGCGGAGCCAGGAATAGCTCAGCGGGGTCACAGCAGGCGGGGAAGGAGGAACCCGAAATCCCTGCACACCTGGGGACAGGGTGCTCTGTCCTGCCCCTGCCAGCCCCGGGACGGCGGGGCCGCGTAGGGGGCAAGTAATTTAAGCCCCCGCTAATTCATTCTATTTTTTAAGGCGTGAAGGGAGGAGCCGTGTGATGGCTGCACAGCAGCGCCAGCCTGCAAACGTTTGTTTGTTTGTTCTTTTTCCCCAAATCAGCTCCTAAATTCGTAACTGGAGCTGACAAAAGCAAAAGGACACGTCTGCAGCTAAGCTGCAGTGGTATCCTGAGCCAACCCTGCACACAGCGGCTGCTGCCACCCCGGTGGGATCTTGGGGTGGGGGGAACTGGTTCCCAGCTCTTGCTGAACTGGGGGAAAGAAGGACCTTCCTTTTAAAACTGGGGTGCCCATCCCTGCTTAGCTTCCTCCAGAGAAAGGGGCAAGCCAGGAGCTGGCACTGCAGGGCCTGCAGACCCTGCTGGGGTCCCCTGCACCACAGCTGCCACCCCCATCTCTGGGAGGGGGGAGCCACCCCCAGGCTTCAGGGGCACCCTCAGCAGCCCCCACACTTGCCCGCCCTCAGGTGCTGCCTGTGGGGCTCCGAAGCTCACTGGATTCCCAAGAGGCTTCTCTACAGGACAATGAGCCCAAACCACCGGGGTGCTTTGGGAAGGATTATCCTGGGTCTGGAAGAGGCCCTGGCTGTCAGCTTCAAGTCAAATGGAATATAAAGTAACCTCAATCACTTGATTAAACGTAGCTGAAAATGTCCTTAATTGAGACATGAACAATAAGAGCGTTTGACCTTGTGAAAATTCACCACAGAAGCTGCAACCCAGGTAAAGCCCCATGGCTTATCTCTGAAGGCCACCTTAATGAACTCTTTTTAATTACAGAAACACTCATTAATGCTCGCTGCTTCCCCACAAAGCCATTTGGTGACTGGGCATGGCTGGAGCAGCCGGGGGCCCACCCCTGTCCCCCCGACAGGGACCTTACCGGTGTTGTGAGCCTCCAGCTGGGACAGGGAGTTGACAGTCACTTTGCAGGTGGGACAGTACAGGTGCTGTTTGCTCTTCTTCCCGTCCTTCTCGCCCTCGGGGGCTGAGCTGACGCTGCCGCCCGACTCGGCCGCCTGTGCCTCGGCTGCCTGGGCAGACGAGGAGGCCACGCTGGTGGCATCCGAGGTGCCCTCCGAGAGCTCGGAGGCGGGCGGGGAGCCCAGCAGGGCGACGCTGCCCGGCAGCTCCGCGGGCGATTCCTCGGTGCCGGGCACCAGCCCCAGGCTGCTGCCCTCGCCCTCCGGCTCCTGCAGGCTGCTGGTGTCGGCTGGAGGGAGGGCAAGGAATGGGGGAAAGGGCAAAAGAGAAAGAAATGGGCAGAAAGGGAAAGTTCTCTGTGCCTGAACAGGTTTTCTGGATTTCAAGGAGCACCCCCGTCCTCCCCGAGACCATCCCAGGAACCGTCTGCGTGTGTCCGTCCCTGCCAAGGACGGCTCTTCCCAAGGTCTCTCCTGTTACAGCTTTTATCTGCAGCATGTGGCAGCCAGATCAGCACAAAACCCTGCGTGAGGTCCAGTGCTGCCGTGGCTCGGGAGGGATCTGGCTCCCACCAGCTCCGTCTCTGCACGAGGCAGAGCCCTGGGGATGTGTGAGACAGGGATTGCTTCCTCTCCCACATCCACACCAAACACCTCCCAGAGACACCAAACCACAGGGAAAACAGCGGCCGTCACCCTGCGGCCCCAGGGATGCCCAGAGCCAGGCTGCCCCCAGGGCACTGCTCGGTTCCTGGGCTGGATTCCCAGCCCTTCCTTCCCCCAGCACTGGTGGGGCACAGCAGCTCGTTTAGGAACACTGGCAGTGCCACCTCTGCCAGGCTGATCCAGCCCCTCAGCCCCTTCCCCCTGCCCGTACCTGTGCTGCCGGGCTCCCCGCTGCCCTCGGGGCTGGGGGACAGGTCAGCTGCACTGTCCTGGCCGGGGGTCCCTGCCACAGCCCCCGCCACCTTCTGCTTGTTCTTCATGGCCTCGATGGCCTTCAGCCTCCGTGCGTGCTTGTGGCCCTTGTAGTGGGCCTCTGCCTGGTTCTGGGGGGAGAACACCGGGATGGCCACGTTGGTGCTGTGGCTGGACAGAGGGATGGACACGGAGAGGGCGGGTGGTGGGGTCAGCCCTGGGATGTGGCCACTCAGGCACATCTCCAGTACAGCCACCTCCTCAGGTGACATTCACCCCGAGGGCTGGGACCACTGCACAGGGGCTGTTGGCAGCAGGGTGTGGGTAGGGGGGTGTGGAGCAGAGCTGCATCCCTCCTCCCATCAGCCTGCTCCGACACCGACATATTGAGGCCAAGGTGTCACTCTCTAAGACATCACCATGTTGCACAGCTGAGATAAGGACCCTGCTCTGATTAAATGCATCAAGTCACTCCTAAAAGCAGCTTTCAGGCAAAATTTATGACTCCAGAAACGTACAATGAATCATTGCTGCAAAAATGAAATAAAGAGGTTCATTGGTGGGGACAACACGTCTCCCACTGTATCCTAAGGGGTGTCCAACACATGCTCCACATCCCCCGGCTCTTCTCTCCCAGCAAAGACTGGATAATGGAGTGTGACTCTGACGGGTTCATGTCTGCACAGAACTGATAAAAACAGCCACAAAAGAAAAGCCCCCAAGCACTGGTGTCCTCCCAGCGGGGACAATGCCGTATTGTCCCCCAAAACAACTCTAGTTCAGCAATTACTGGGAAGGAACCCCAGTATGAATTAGACACTGTACCCCTAAGCAGCACAGATTAATTTGCACGACATTCCCGGGGGCCAGCTGAGGCTCCCCGTGCTCAGCAGGGGGAAGCATCCCATCCCTTCTCTTCCTTCCCCTCCCCTCATGGCTTTCCAAGGGCTGGGAACAGTGGTCAGGGCTGACAGCCAGGATGTGGGAAAGCAAAGGGCCTGTCCGAGCGTGGGGCCTCATTAGCAAAGACAATCAAGTCTCCCTGGATAACGGGGCTGGAACAGGGCTGGGTGCAGCCAAAGTAGGTCACCACGGCCGTGCTGGAACCCCCGCGGGCTGTGAGGGGCTGTGCCAGCACACGCTCCCGGGAGGGAGCCCGGGGGGACACGGGCAGGGACGGGCAGAGCCGAGACAGGGGCGTGGGGGGCTCGTGGAAGCACTGGGGGCATATGGTGGGACCAACTGGCCCAGCACAGCACTTCCAGCCAGGATGCAGCCTGGAACAGGGAAGCAATGCTTTTCCCGAGCTGTTTGGCTGTGGAGTGGAATCTTGGAGCCCAGAACTGCTGAGTTTTGCTGGCAGAGCAGCCCCAGCCCCAGGTGCTGTGGATCCAGTGTGGCTGGGCTGGGCTGGCTCCTCTGCAGGCAGCAGAGCCTGGACAGGGCACAGGGAGGCAAGAGCAGCTCCCACAGACCCTGCAGCTCCCACAGCCCCCACAGCCCCTGCAGCTCCCACAGCCAAACACTGAGCAGCTCTGTGGACGAGTCTGGCCCACCACCCTGGGGTGCCCCTGCTCCAGCACTGGCCCTGTGCCCCCGCTGAACCCCCAGCCCCACGTGTGGCCTCACTCACAGCAGAGTTGAAGCGGAGGTGGCAGATGTTGCAGGAGATGAACTGCTTCTTCTTGAGCGGAGCTGGCACACCGAAGGTGTGGCTGATCACTGCCTTCTGTACCGGGTCCATCTGCAAGGGAGGGAGGGCACAAGGTGGCTCAGTGCCATGCCTTGATGGCCACCCTGGCATGGCACTGTGACCCGGTGCCCCCTGTGCCTGCCATGCTCCCAAGGAGCCGCTGCCAACACCACACTGGGAGGCTGAAGGAGTGAGGGGCTGTGGCTGCCAAGGCACTGTGTTGGCAGTGGCTCCTGTCCTGCTTAAAGCATCCCTGAATCCACCAAACCCACAGGGTACAAACATTGGCTGTGGTCTGGCAGAGGGGACGGGACCCCAACTGTCCCAGTGTGTCCCCATGTCATCCCCCTCTCTCCCCGCCACACACTGGTGTCACAGTTGGCAAATTACAAGTTTCTGTTGAGCCCCAGTTGCTGCCCTCACCCTCCCAGTGCTGAGGCAGCTCAGCAGGAGCAGAAAACACCAAAACAGGAGGGTAGAGTTGACCAAAACTAGTGACTGGCCATTCATTCTCCACATGCTTTTCACCAGGGAGCTGGAATATCCCTGTGCAAAGCTGTAGGTGTGAGCAGGGCCGGCCCATGGGATGCTGCCAGCCTGCACAGGGGACAGGGCAGGGGGGACACCAGTGCCCCCAGCCACGGACACAGCCCCCCCGAGGCACAGTACCCATGAAAGTCTCTCTGGGCTGCCCAGGTGTGCACTTCACCTGCCCTAACCCAGTGATGACAACTGGCTGGGCACACACAGACCCACTTCAGTGACCTGCCAGGAGCAGTGTCCACCCTCCAGCCTGCCTGGGGCTGCAGAGGGGCTGCCAACCCCTGCCCCTTCTGTCTCACCCCAGGACTCAGCCTCATTCCACAGCCCAGGCACCAAACTGGTTCCAAAAGCCATAATTGTTTTAAACAAAATGTATTTATTAAGGGGGAAAACACAAGAATAACCTCTTTGTCTGAGAGTGGCTCTAATCTATAATGCAAGTATTGTTCCCTACCCTGTGGCAACAGGGAGATTATCTTATCTGAGTCCTGCTGTCAGGAGAGCCCCGGGTTTTCAGTGATCGTATTTCTCTGCAAAGCTATTTCACTGCTGAGACAGGTGCATCAGTCTTCGAGGCACATGCCTGGACAACAGCACCATTATCAAGACCCCAAATTCCTTTCCAGGAGTGAGCAGAATGGTAAAAGCAGGTGATTAATGAAGAGCCTGTTTGCTATGAAATTGTACTCACTTATCTGGCATATAAATGAAGAGGCATTTGGGGTTCGGCAGAGACCCAGAGGAAGCTGCAGATGGCCAAGATGCTGCTCCACACCTGACGACAAACATTGCAACGTGCTGCTGGCAGCATCCCCACACTGCTGGGCTCTGGGGCTGCCACTTGTTTTCCAGAGAAACACCCACCTCTTCTCTCAGGAAAGAAAAATGGCTCTAACTCCCCAGCAGTGTCAGCTACCAGGGTCCAGCCAATCACTCCCACCAAACACCACCAGCTCCCACTGAGCCCTGCCAGCTCCTGTGGGCTCACCCACACCCCAAGTACTGTGGCAGCAGCAGGGCAGGGGTCACAGGAGGATGCAGAGGAAAGATGCTGGCACGAGGACACAAATGTGGCCTGGGACCACTCTGGCCTCAACCTGACCCTGCCAGTGAAGCCACCAGCACCAGGGCTGCATCTGAGCCTCATCTGACCCTCACCATGGGGTCCTCTCATCCTCCTGATGAGAGTGATGGCACCAATCTGGGTCTCTACACCCCCTGTCCTTTTGCCAAGTCCCCACTGCTCAGCCACGTGGCACAAAAAGGAGCTGCATCCACCTTCATCCCCTGTACTGCCTGCAACCCCTCTGGGCAGGCACAGGAGCCACGAGCTCCCAGGGGCTGGGCTGGCTGGCACACCTGGACCCAGGGCATCCCAGCCAAGGCGTGTGGCCAGCACAGCTCCTGCTGTCCCAAAGTGAACACAGGCACAGCCTTGGGCTGCCCGGCCCCATGNTTCTCATCCTCCTGGGTCATAAGGTGATGGCACCAACCTGGGTCTCTACACCCCCTGCCCTTTTGCCAAGTCTCCACTGCTCAGCCATGTGGCACAAAAAGGAGCTGCGTCCACCAGAACCCCTGTACTGCCTGCAACCCCTCTGGGCACAGGAGCCACGAGCTCCCAGGGGCTGGGCTGGCTGGCACACCTGGACCCAGGGCATCCCAGCCAAGGCGTGTGGCCAGCACAGCTCCTGCTGTCCCAAAGTGAACACAGGCACAGCCTTGGGCTGCCCGGCCCCATGGGAGCACACCTGGTCACAGGTGCTCTGCCAGAAACCCAGCCCGGCTTCATCCTGCACCGAGCACGTCCAAAGCCTGGAGCCACCCGGGAGCTTTCGTGCTTCTCCCCAGTAAGAACACAAACTCTCCTCCAGCTCCTCCCCACCACACCCCCTCCAAGGGCCGGCTGTGCTGCAGCCCTACGTACCAGCACTGCAGCGGGGGGCTGAGGCTCTTCCCGGTGATTCCCAGCAGAATGGAGCAACAAGAGAGGTTGGCTTTGGGCACCACAAAGATCCTGCCTTTATAGTCAATTCGTATTGACTCACATTGCTTTATTTATCCCTGGATGTTCCTGCTGATATAAATAGCGATCCCTGTGCTGAGGTCCCTGTGGCTGCTGAGGTCAGGATTGGGAATTCACAGGGATGCAGCATCCATTCAGATTGTGTCTGCTGATGGAGTTTTACGAGGTGCTGCTGGGTTCTGAGGATTTGCAACATCCCGAGAGCAGGGAAGGGCCTTTGGAGCACAGAACATGCCTCCTGTGCTGTGTTAGGGGGAGTTTTCCTGGTTGTTCCTCTGAGTGGCAGGAGGCAGCTTGGAAGGGTTTCACTCTCTCTGGAATAAAACATCTGCTGGGTTCATGGGAGCCCTGTGACCTGCTCCAAGTGCAGAGTGTTCTGGTCTCTGCTCAGCCACCAGCACAAGCTGGGCTCAGGTCTGAGCTCGGAGCAGTTCCCTCCAGGTGCCCGGGCAGCTGGGACAGCTTTCCCTGGCACCTCCATCCCTGTCTGACCCGTCCTCCAAGGCAGCAGCCCCCATGGAGCACAGCAGCCATGTGACACTGTGTGGCTCCAGCAAGTACCAGATTCACTTTCCAAATCACTAATTTTTTAAAGCACCAAACCAGGGTGAGCACGTGTGGGGGCGGTGACAGGCGGGAGCCAAGGGGAGCAAAAAACAGGCGCTGGGTCAAGTTCACTCCTGACTCCAGGGACTAAAAAAAGAGCCCTGACAAAGAGCAGGAACCATAATGGCATCAAAACCCCTCCTGTCCTGTGTTTCCTACTCGTTAGCCAGAGAGAGGCTGGGCTGGGGCTTCAAAGAGCTTAAAGGACTCAGACGCCTGAATCCTATTCAACAGCAACAGGAATCCTGTGCTTAATTCCTGCACTGTCTTTGAAGACCTCGGCGATAATTTGCACCTTCCGAGCAGGTTTAAGCTCAAAGCCACTCACAAAAGGCCGGTGAGCAGGGAGGGGGCTCAGGAAAGTCCCGTTTCCAGGATCACAAGAAAAAACCATGGGCATTTGCTGAATCCCAAAATGCCAGCTCTGCTCTGCCTGTCCTGGAGCAGAACCTGCTCCACACCAATGCTGGGCAACACCCAGGGGGACAGAGACCCCCATGGGGCTGAGACCAGCCTGGGGGGGCAGCACAGCAGGGAAACACCATCTCACAGCTGACACACTGTCAGGACCACAGCCGTGTCTAATGGAACAGCTTGGGTGGGAGCAGCCCCCCGTCCCCCTGACTCCTCTACACCCACTGCACCAGCCACACTCCTCTTTTTGTAACACCTTCTCTCCCTTTCTTTTCTTTTTCTTATTTATTTTTCAGCTAATGAACTGCTCTCCAGAGCTACTTTATTACTATTGATTCCAGGGGCAAAATCCAATTGATCTTGGTTAAAATGAACCGTGTTTTTAATTCTGATACTGACAGGCACTGGCTGGGCAGAATTGCTCTGAGCCAAGGGCAGGGCAGGCATGTTGAACTGGTGTCCAGCAGCCAAACACCCTGGGAATTAAACCAGAAAGTACCTGGTGGGGTTTGAGGCCCACCTGCCTCCAGGGACTCACCGTGTTGAAGTTTGGGAAGAGGTTGAGCGGTGACGTCCCGTTGAGCCTGAAGGTCAGAAAGTGCTTGATGTCCAAGGGGGGGTGAAGGGGCCGGCCAGGGATGGGCAATGATGCTAAGAGGGGGCTGCTGTGTCCAGAGGGACCTGGGCAGGCAGAGGGAAAGAGCAGCATTAACATTTGTGGTCCCCGAAGCAAGAAGACACAAGACACGGCACATGGGGACATCTGTTGTGGGCTATGGACCCTCCCCAGAAAGGTCCCAGCCCTGGGCACCCCTTTGCCTTTCAGGCTCAAAACCAACACCCCGATTTGAAGGTGAATGCAGCCACTGGGCTGAGCTCCCCCCACTCCTGAACTAGAGCCACCACTCCCTGTCACCCACAACCGAACCATGCGCTCCAGCATGAGATTTAAAAATAACCTGGAGTTATTAATAATGTTCTGTTTAAAAAGAAAACATCCGTGGGACGGAGGGAGGGAAGGAGAGAAAGAGGGAGGGAGGGTGGGGCAAGAAGAGGGATCTGTCTCCAGCCTGCTCCCCATCCCAGGTTTCCACTCGGGTCATCACAGATGATGAGCACACAAAAGCATCCTCCAAGCAGCAGAGAGGCTCCTGCCCAGCTCTGAGAGTGAGGAGGGAGAAAAGCTAAACTAAAAAAATTAATTAATCAAGCACAATAAATAAGAAATGGTTTCAGAGTGCTGTGAGCCAGAAGGGACCATTCACATCCCACACAGCTTCACGCCCCCTCCAGCCCACCCACAGCCTGGTCCTTCCACCTGCAGCAAGGACAAGGCCAACATCCTTTGGTTTTTTGATTTTTGGGTTCTTTTTCATCTCAAAGGCACCATGGAGCTTCTGCCCCAGCACAGCAGGACCCCATCCCACTGAACACCCCTCGTCCCGGGGCTCTGGTGCTCTCACAGCAGGACCACAGACCAGGAGCATCTCTCTGTGCCAGCGAGAGCCTGAATCCCCCACCAGCCTCCCACCACCGGCCGTGCAGGACAAGGACCCCCGGCTGCTGCTGCTCCTCCCTCTGCTCCCCACCCACCCACACCGATCCCGCTCGCACGGGGGCCGAGACACGAATCTGAAATTCAAAGTCCGAGACGTTCCCTGGGTTTGAGCAGCAAGTGCTCGCCGCCGGCCCCACGGGCACCAACGACCTCTTTCTGGGCGAGTGCACGCGGCGGCGGAGCCAGCCCCGAGCCGGGCCTGACTCGGGGGAGGAATTACAGTTTGCTTCATCAGGCGTGCACTGATCGAGTTAATTCCAGAGTCGCCCAGAAGGGAAATCTGTGAAACTGCTTAAAAATAAATAAATAACATTACAGCAGCAGCGATGAGGAGGGAGCAGCAGCGAGCAGGACTGGGTGAGCGGTGCGTAATTAACCTTGTGAGGCGTGAAACAGTATTTCTGCATCAAATCATCTGAGACGGCGGGGCCGGCGCCGCAGGAGCTGCCCCGGGAACCCCCAGCACACACAGCCGTGGCCCCACGAGAGCAGCATTTGGGGCTGGATCACAAGGGGCCCCACTCGCCGCTGTCATCTGCACTGGCTGCACTGGCCTTAAAAACGTAAAATACATGGTCCCAGAAATACATATCTGGGAGGAACAGGAGGGCAGGCGATGGCCTCCTCCCCCAGTATCAGTAACTGCATAAAGGGATGTTGCAGCTCAGGGAATGTCGTGGCCGAGGGGTTCACACCCTGTGGAGCAGCTCCTGCACTGGGCAGACACAGCAGGGGATGCTGAGGGGACACGGACTCCCAGGGACAGCCACCACCTGTGGTGGCTGCTGCACACCAACAGTACAGACAAGATAAGCCAACCTCTTTGGTACATCCTTCAGCCAAGATTTGTGGATTAAACATGTTTCTGGGCTAGGATAAACCAGGCGGTTGGAGAGAGCCCAGAAACCCCAGTGAGACCCTGTGGAGGGTCAGGACCTTTCCCATCTGGCTTTGCCCCTGAAGCAGACAAGACCCCCAGGAGCAGGAAAAGGGCTGAAGATGCCCTTGCACCAGTGAAGCTCCCCAGAACAGCAGAGCACCCACTGGGGCACCCACATGATGCTCCTGGGGCACCTTCCCAAGGTTACAGGGCCGTGGCACTGCGGGTCCTGCCTTACCTTTGCTGCAGGGCAGATTCCAGTAGCAGCTGAGGGCGGTATTTTTAGGTATTAATTAGACACTCAATTAAGGGGATTTGCTTTGGGGAGAGTGGCAGGGCCCCAGGTCTGTATAGAATGACACGACCTTACCCAAGGTGACGGGCACGGCCAGTGCTGGTCATGGCATCCCCAGACACTCAGTCTGCAGCTCTGGAGCAGGGTGTCCTCTGCCACAGCACTGGCTCTGTGTCTCCCCCCGTTTTGGTAGAGAAGCCCCAAAGCCACAGCAAACGCTGCTGCTCCAGCACCGCGGGTCCTGCCAGGATGGGAAGTGCTCCAGGCTCCGCAGAGCATTCCAAGGGGCTGGTGCAAGGAGGGGAGTGCAGGAGCCCCATGTTCCTGGCACAAGCACCTGCTGCAGCCTGGGGAGGGGTTTCTGTGGCCCCCCAGTTCCACAGATAGGGTCCAGGCCTGACCAAGAGATGCCAAAGCCCATGACACCACACTATGGTGCTGCACATCCTCTGCCCAGGGCTCAGCCAGAGCCACTGGATCCTGCACATCCTCCACCTGGAGCTCAGCCCAGTTCCTGCCCGGCAGACAAGTGGCTCTTGGAGGGGTCCCTTGGAATTTAAAGGCACGTTTCAGCCCTACATTTAATCAAACCCACCTGGCCACAGCCCCCAGCGTGTCCCCCAGCCCTTCCCTCCACACCACTGGACACACACCTGCAGCAGGTTTTCCTGGTCCCTGTGAGGCAGAACAGAGCAACTGCTGTGCTCTGACACCCCACGTGTGTGAACCTCCCCGAGCTGCCTCTGAAGGCAGCAGGGTTCTCCTACCAACATGAGCCTGCCAAGGACCCATCTCTGCAGACGCTGCTGCCTCGGAGAGCATCTGGTGCAGAGTCTGCCCAGGCCAGACAGAGACAGAGCTGTTTATTCACACAGAGGCAGCCTGGCTCTCCCCCTCCTGGGAGGTGTTCTCAGTGTTTTGGTGGCATCTTCAAATCCTTACCCAGAGCTTTAAAGCTTTTGTCTCTGACCAAGCACGGGCTGAACTCACTCCAGCTCTTTCCAGGAGAAACAGGCTCCAATGCCAAAGGCTGATGGCCAGAGAAGAAACCCCAGTCACAAGGCTGGACCACAGCAGCAGCAGCAGTGCAGCCCAGGCACCTCCGGGATCCAGACCACTAACAATTACAACACGTTGGACTCCCAGAGCAACCAGACCTGGACTGTGGGGGAACAGACCTGCTCCATCCTCCCCTTTCAGCAGCCCTAGAGGAGGACCCGGCCCTCAGATTCACCTGCGGTGACGCTGCAGACCCTGCAATAGGTTTAGAGCTGATCAGAATCAGTTAGATCTGAAGGAAACAGCCCTCCAAGTCAAAACCAGCCATGTCACACTGGAACACACCACACAGCACCCCGGCCCCGCTCGGCCACTGCACCAGCACCCCCAGACCCGAGGGGCCTGAGCCCCCTCCCACCACAGGCACAGCTCCACTCACCTCAGGATAAAGAGAATAACATTTGAGAGGAGAAACACGAGCTGAACACCTCCGGATGGTCCCAAAAGCAGGTTTTGAAAGACTTTCTCTTGGGCTGCAGGTTGCTGAGAGCTCAGGGTGCAAAGGGAATGCCCAGACATGAGGATATTTTGGAAAGACCAGGAATTTGCTATTGATTATTTTTGGACCCCGATCATAATTTATTCTGTCCTTGCAGAAAAAAGAAGTCCCTTTAACATCTTTATACTTTAAACACTAGGAAAATTAAGATAGACCCTTTTAATATATATATATTTATATATGTATATATATACACACATACACATATGTACACAATGATGCATTTAAAGTTATATTTCCTGGGCCATTACAATATCATTCCCTAAATCTCTTGCTCTTGAAATGATCATGACTTGATGCCACTTCTAAAAATACTCTGTGCTGTGCGCAAGGAACACCAACACGACACCGCCAGGCACGTCGGGGTCGGCACTGGGAGGATGTGCTGCCTTTTCTGCATTGACTCTCCAGGCTCCAGAACAACAGAAATCCAGTATTTCTGCAGAGTATTAAGCAAGAGCTGCCGGCTATCTTTGTGCAAAGGCAACATGACATTTGAGCTCAAGAGAAGATTTGCTTTCATCTCCCTAAAACAAAATAATGACAAACTCTTGGAAAAAAAGTCATTGCAATTTGGGACGTCAGGTGGCCCCAGGATTTTGAATTCTGGGGAATTCAGACAGATGTTTGGGGAATGAGGGGGGGGTGGTCATGGAACCGGCATGGTTTTGCCAAGGATCCTGTTTCCTCTTCCCAGCACGGAGCAGGTCCGTGCCCAGGGGTGTGGGAAGGCCGCGTGGAGCTGGTGCAGGCACAGGCTCCCGGCCTCACCAGCCACACTCACTTCACCTGTGCTGTGCCAAACCCGGACTCCCTCGTGCTCTCGTAGTGCTCGATGGCCAAGGCAAAGTCAAACTCGCTGACAGCCGGGCCGTCGATGGCGATCTTCAGGAGGTCAGAGAGCCCCTCGTCCTTCCCCCGGCGCCACCGGCTGCGCTTCAGCAGCTCACGGCCCCGACTGATCTTCTCGGCAAGGACTGAGCCCAGCGGCAAGGCCAGGGCGATGGCTGCCAGGACAGCGAAGTCTGGGAACAGCTCGTGCATCTCGGAGCTGCTGTAGACCAGCTTGACACAGAGGTCCTTGAAGGAGAGCTGGCTGAGGCTGAAGACGATGCGCTTGAAGAGGGGGAAGTCGTTCAGGGCCCTCTCGCTCACCACCACCCTCGAGTACGTCTGCAGCAGGAAATCCAGCTCGCTGACCCCGTAGCTGCCGATGTCCTCCAGAGACTGCGGGTAGCACTTGGGGTTGAAGATGACTGAGAAGGAGCTGATGGCCTCCAGGATGCTGCTGGGGAACCTGTCCAGCAGGTTGCCCCGCACGCTCTCCAGGTAGCTCTCCTTCAGGCGCTCAAAGTGCTTCAGGTGTACCTGGGAGCAGTTGGCCAGCTCGATACCCTTATAGTAGAGGCAACTCTCACCCTCCCGACCATCCCGGCCTCCCGACCTCATCTCACTGAGGAACTCCCGGAGGTTCTGGCCACTGGTGCTCTGCTGGGCCTGCAGTGTGGTGGCTGTGGCCAAGACAATGGGCTTCAGGATGGAGAGGTCAAAGTCCTCAATCTGGAAGAAGCGACTGAGCTTCTGGAAGATGGGGAGGACGTCCAGGAGGATCTTGGTGAAGGCCACAAACTGGAACTTCTTAAGCTCTTCGCAGAGGCCACGGGCCACAGGTGAGCACTCTGCCTCACTCTCCAGCAGCAGCACCAGCGTGGGCCACAAGGAGTCGATGGCTTCCACAGCTGGGAAGATAGAAGTCCAGTGGATGGCTTTGGAGCTCCCAAGATCTATCTCGCTAAGGTCCAGGACACTCCGCAGCTCCTGCAGGCCGTCGCTTTGCCCCCGGACGCCGGAGTAGAGCCTGTACACAGCATCCACAGTGGCCTCGTACCTCTGCAGGTACTCAGTGGTGCTGCTGGCCTCGGCCGGCAGCAGGGAGCTGCCGTGGGACAGGCAGTGCACCTCTGTGAGGAGCGGGCAGAGCGAGGTCAGCGCGCTCCCCACCCCGCTCGGCCGCTCGGCCGCCAGCGCGGCACTGTCGGTGCTGAGCCAGGTGAGCTTCACGGCGGGGATGCCGAAGGAGCGCATCACCTCGCCCACCTTGCCTGCCGCGGCCGAGGCCTCCCCGGCGGGCAGCTCGAAGCTGCCCAGGAAGGCGGTGGAGGTCTGTCCACTGCAGGGGGACACGGTCGTGGTGAACACGGCGAGGCTGCGGCGCTCCAGGACATCCACGGTCTCATCCACCACCAGCCCAACGAAGGGTGAGGCTTTGATCCTGTGCCTGTCCTCGTTGTGCAGCACTTTGGCGATGGCTGCCTGGGCCGGTCGAAGGAGGGGCGCAGGGAGGGAGAGAGAAACACAGGTGAGGGTCAGAGGCAGCAGGAGATGTGCAGCCCCCCATGCACAGCCGGGCTCCCACCCATGGCCGGGGAAAAGCCTTTATGCAAGTTGCACACACAGGCTGGGAATCACTTTCCTTTTCCCTGATAAACTGTCTCCTCCCCGTCCTGGCCAGCAGCCCGAGCACCATGTGAACCTGCTGAGAATTTGGGGGTCCCTGCCCTGAGCTGGGGGTCAGGGCCCCCCATCTACAGCAGGACCCAACACCAGCAGCAGCACTGGGGAGCAGGTCCCTACACCTCACTCCTGTGCCACCACCCGTGCCAGCCACGATGCAGGACACCAGGTACTCGCCTGCTCAGTTCCACTCCAACAGTTCCACCAGTGTTTCACTGGCCCAGCACAGGCAGGAATAGCAGCAAAACTCTGCATCTTTAACTTCTTTTCTCATTTTCCCTCATTTTAGGTAAACGCTCCCGTTTGGAGGGAAAACTTTCTCTGTATGTGTGAGTGCTCTAAGGATCACCACAGGCTGGGAAACCTAATTAGTGGGTTTAGTCTATCTGCAGCAAAATAAGGCTCTGCAGAGAGCTGAAGAGCCTGGCAAATGGCCAAGACTCACTAAAAATTTAATTTGATTTTAGCAGGCATGAAGCAGTTGTAAAACTCAGAAAATCCTTTCTAAACTCTCCGGCTACTTGACCTTTCTGAGCACTCAGTTCAGGGCAAAAAGAGGAAAAACCCACAGTGCCCATGTGCTAATTGAACTCCTGAGCTCTCATCCTGCCAGCAGCCTGGCAGCTGGTGGGCACAGACATCCCCTGGTCATGCAGCCCCTCAGCCCCCCATACACACCTGCATCTCCCTGACGCTGCCAGGGTGGTAGGACTCGCTGTGCTCCGAGGCCAGCAGCGCCTGGCACAGGTTGAACTTCTGGAAGTTGAGCAGGGAGGAGCACTTCTCCTCCGGGATCTCCTCCTTGGCCATCCAGTAGACCGTGGTGAGGACGGCCACCTTGGCCGGGTTCACCTCCACCTTGATGACCGAGCGCAGCTCGGGGTGCCCGTGGGTCTCGAAGGCCAGCTGCTCCCTGTTGACGGCCAGTGCCTGGCGATGGGCACCCGAGGTGACGTGTCGCAGCAGCGCGTGGCGCTGGAAGTTGTCCGTGCCCACGGTAAAGGCGTTCTCTGCTTTACCGTGTTTGTTCTTCACCAGCGCCTGCCGACACTCTATGCAAAACATGAGTTTCCTCTCATAGTCAAACTCCAGCCAGGTAAATTCTTCCTTCCAGTGCTCATTGAAATAGCGTTTACACTTTTTATTGGAATTGGAAGTTTCCCCAGCTGGCTTTTTCCCTGGAGGCACCATACTGCTGTGGCTGGGAAATCAAACACTATGGCTGAACTGCATCGTGCCTTGAGGAGCAGCCTGCACATTTAATTTAGTAAGAAGGTCTATTACCACTCTCCTGGTTCGACTGGAGATGAAAGAGACACAAGGGAAAGGGATTAGGGCCCTGCAAACCTCAGGCGGAGCTCAGCGAAGGGCTGGTGGCACAGTGATGGTGGCACAGGGACAGCAGTGGGGACAGCAGCACTCGGGGCAGCTCCAGCACCACACGGCATCACTGCAGCTCTCGGTGGCACTGGTGCACACACACACACAGTCCCATCACCACAGGGACACCCACACACTTCCCCCAGAGCAGCCCTTCCTGCTGTGCTGACATGGGGAAGGTGATGAAGGCTCAGAACTGGCTGAAACATCCAAAAAGGAGTGTTCAGCCCTGGAGGAACAGGACCCACTTCTGGCAGGGAGTGCAAGGGCCTGGAACTGAAGGAGGGTGACTGGGAGCCAGCTCAGACACACGTGCCTGTGTGCACACGTGTGTGCTCTCAGTCCTGCATGGCTTGTCTCCATCCCAGGGAATTGCCAAAGCCATGGCAGGCCCCCCAGCAGCAAGGCTGTGCTCTGCACAGTCAGTGCCAGCCCAGTATCCCTCCCAGTGGGTGACACACTGGACTTGCTCCAGGCCAGGCTCCCAAATATCATCTGAGATCAAAGCTGCAAAGCTCTTACACACGTAGTCAAACCAGGAGCTCAAGGGTTTAAGCATTCACTTGACCCCCTCCCTACACTTCAGCCCCACTCAGTCCAATCCTCACATTCCTCCATGAACTGGATTGAAAATCCAAACTGAGCCTTTGATAAAGGTGGTGGGAAGAGGAGGAGGAAGAACTCAGTGCAGAGTAGGGAAGGGGTACAATCAAAATGCAGAGGAAAAAGGAAAGAACACAGACACTCGGCTGCAGCGAGGCCAGGGAACACCATCAGTCCTTGTGACTTCCTCAGAAACCCATGAGGAACTTGAGGTTTTTCTGAAGAACAAACCCCCCAAACCGGAGCTGGGGGAGCAGGGGAACCCTCACAATTGAAGCGTTAGAGCAACCCCCCACCTCCCAGTGCTGCAAACATCCACTCCCACGGACCCGGAGCTCCACATGGGGCGCCCCGAGCGATGCTGGGGGGTGGCCCTGGAGCAGCCCCCTGGCACAGCAGCCCCATCCCTGCACCAGGGGGTGTCGAGTTTGGCTGCCCTGGCTGCAGTGGCACAGTGCACAGTCCCAGGGCATGGATCCCTCTGCTCTCTCCCTGTCATTGACCCCATTCTCTCCCAAACCATCCCCAGAGCCCACCCCCAGCACTCACTCCAGCGAAAACTGCTGCCTTGGAAAGAAAAAGAAAAGCAGCAATTAGTGTGTGGGGTGCACGAGGCCAGGGGGAGTTCGTGATGGCTCAGAGCGCTGCAGCACCACTTCCCACCGCACCTCTTCCCGCAGCAGCCCTGGCAGCAGCGCAGCATCCCGCGGGGAAGGGCAGCGCTGCGCATCCCGCGGGAACCGCGGCAGCCCGGCGTGGGGGTGACACTCCAGTCCCCCCACCAGCCCCATCGGGAACAGGAGCAGGATTTATTTGTGAGAAGAGAAGCTGCTGCCCTGACCCCCGTCCCTGGTGCATCACCCCGTGCGGGGAGCGGAGCAGCCCCAGCGCCCGGCCCGTGCCCAGCCCGGCCTGCCCCCCTCTGCCCCCCCCCACATACGTACCATGGAAAGGCTGCCATGAGCTTTGGGCTGGGGGGGCTTGCAAACTTCCCAGATTTGGGGGGGTTTAAATAGGGAAAAAAAAAAAAAACCCACCACAAAAACCAAAAAATCCGATTGAAAAACCAAACCCAGCCGAGCAACGCAAAGCCAAAAATAAACCGCGGAGAAGCGGGGTGCTCAGGAGGCAGCGGCCCCCCGCACCCCGCACCCGGAGCTGCGGGAACAAAGCCCGGGGCTCACGGGAGCCCGGGAGCCGCCATCTTGCGGCGGGGACTGTGCGGGGCGCGGGGGCGCCCGNAGAGCCGGGATGTGGGTGCCCTGCACAGGGGCACCTGTGGGCAGAGCAGCCCACGGACACGGAGCTTGGGCAGGATCCAGTCCCAGCCCTTTAGGGGACACCACAAGGTGTTCCTGTTTACCTGTGCTGCTGGTCCGCAGGGCTGGGTCTGAAACCCACCGCCCCATCCCGGGGCTCCCTGATGAGCACAGGGGCTCCTCGCCTCCCCAAACACCTTCTTTTAGAACTAAATGCAGGTGAAATTTAGAGCCACTCAGGATTTTGTGCCACCTTTGTGTCCCCTCAAACGAGGTTCCTGAGGACACTGCAATCTTAAAGGACACTGGTGTCCTGCGAGACCCCTGATGGGAACCCCGTTCCCCTTTTCTCAGCACAGATCCTGTGCCTGGGAGCTGAAGGATGCTCCCACCTCGAGCATCCCTGCTGCCGGTGCAGGCAGGCCACGAGGACGGATGTGGCCCATTGGAATGAGCCTGGATTAGGGGCTGCATTGTACCTGGCTCCGGCTGGCTCCGCACCAAGGGGGTCTGGCAGCCCCCCCGGTGAATTCCTCTCTTTAGGCTCCTCCACATATCCCCGGGCAAGAGGCTCTTCCTGCTCTGGGGACATTCCTGCCCAGCCACCTCAGCCCAGGGTTAATGAGAGCAGGAGCTGGTGAAACCAGAGATGGCTCTCAGAGTGAAAACATGTTCGATTTATTCTTGTGCTAATGCTCGAGAAAAGAGGATTGAGCCTTTTTAATGAGTTTTTAGGCAGGAGCTTTCTGCATCCCCTGGTCCCATCCCCTGGTTCCCAGCATCCAGGGCAGGACTGCACAGGTCAGCAGTCCCGAGTGAACAGCCTCTGGCATCAACCCTGCTTCCCATGGGGACCCCACCAAGCCCCTGCTCTGGGATCCACCAGCAGGGCCAGTGGTCTCCAGTCAGGAACACGCTTGCTCTGCCTGCTTTGTGCCAGGGGCACGGCTGAACTCACCAATTCCTTCTGCCCCACGTGCCCATTTCTGCTGGAAGCCTCCAGCCTTAACATGGATTTTGGACAGCGTTCACAGGATGTCCCTGACCCTGCCGAGCACCTCACCCTCTTGTCCCTGCTGGATGTCACACATCCTTCCTAAAGGACCTGAAGTGGAGATACTCCTGTTCACCCCTGTGCAGCAGCAGCCGCCTTGGCTCGAGCCGATCGTTGCTATTTTTCCCCGCTGTGCTGTGCCCGGGAGCTGGGCAGGCAGGTGCCCTGTCACACCAGCACATCCATCACCCACATGGCACGAGGGCAGCCGTGGCCACGAGCCACAGTTGCCATCTGAACCCGTTTCCATTGGAGTCCCACGCCTCCAGCAGCTGGAGCAGACCCCAAGCACACGGCTCCCACTGGGATGCCCCATGCCGGTCCCTGACACCCCTGCCAGCACTCCAGCCCCACATCCATGGCTGGGTTCCCTCATTGCATCTGTAAGAAGCTGAACAGAAGAGACCAAACACAGCCATATTACCCCAAAAGATTTTAAATCCCCGAGTCCAAAGATATTTATGAGATTTTGTTTCCATTCCTGCTCTAAGCCAGTCAGGCTCTGGGGAATGACGCACGTTCTTCCTGCAGGGAAGCAGAGGTGCTGGTTCTGAAGCTGCTGACCCCGGGAGCCCCATCCCCACACAGCCCCTGGTTCTCCTGCCCGCTCACCCCGAGGTGCCCAGTTCCACCAGTCCCCATCCCCGGCCATCGCAGGGGAGGAGGTGGGAAAGCCCCGGCACCCTGCAGGTCCCTGCTCCCCCTCTCCGCCCCCTGTGACAGCCCCCAGGAGGAACTGGGAGGATGCGCGGGAGGGAGGACTCGGGGAGCTGCCCGGCCGCATCCCTCACACCCCAAGGTGGTGACAGCTCAGTTCAATTTCTGCCGTGTGTGGCAGAGAGAGGAGGCTGAGAGGAGCCGCTGTCTCGTGTGGGAGAGAGCACCGTGTCAGCTCAGCCAAATTAAAAATACTCCTGCAGCCCCCAGGCTGGTGCCCGGACGGGCGGATGTGACAAGGACAGCTCCTGCAGGATCTGCACAGACCGAAGGGACACGGGGAACAGAAGGTGCTCCTACACGGGGAAGGGGCTGGGGCACATGCTGGGAGACCCCAGTATTTTCCTGCTGTGTCCCAGCTCTCCCCCACAGCTCAGGGTGCTCAGCAGGCTGTTCCTCCTCTGCCAAGGGAACCCTTCCAGCACCGCTGTGGGCACAGTCTGGCTCCAGCACACTCATATCCTTGTGGAGGAGCCTGGGTGGGTAGTGGGCCGTGCAGAGGGAACCATGGGGTGCTGCTGGGGAAGAAGCCCCCTGAGCTGCTGCCCCCAAGCCACTGCCAGCCTGCAGGATGCTGCCTCGTGCCTCCTTCCCTTGCACAGCCTTGTCACAACCTTCGGCTGCGTGACTGCAGCTGGCAGGGAACGAGCCTTGAAATAAACTCGGATGACATCCCTGCAAACTCTGGACATGGCCACAACGGGATTGCTGAGCTGGGGAGGGGGGGCCATGCTCATCTCTCCCCACTGGCAACCCCAGCTCTGGGTTGAGGTTCATCCGAGCAGCAGCTGAGAAAGGCAAAGCCCTTTTGTAGAGCAGCAGAAGGAGGAACAGGGTGATCTCCCTCCCTGGGCTCCCTCCAGTCCATGCACCTGATCCTTGGGTCACAGCTCCACTCCTTGCTCCCCCAGAGCCATAGGGAACATCACCCCACACCACTGATGTCAAAAACAGCTGCTGAGGAGCAAAACTGGACATGGGTCTTGCTCTATCAAGCCTCTTTTTCTCACCCTTTCCAGAAGTATCGAGACCAACTCCCTTTAGATTTTAATTCCCAACTCTCTGTATCCATCAGGAAACGACCTGAAAAATGTGCATTTAATGAAGCCTCCCCCAGCAGAGACCCCAACCAGCTCTGTGTCCCCCCTGTCATGGCCAGCACCACTGGCAGAGCTGGTGTAGCCCAGCCAAGTCCTTACCAACCTCTCCCACAGGTACCGAGGGGCTCAGGAGGGATCTGGGCTCACTCTGACCCAGGGGCAGTGAAAAGGAGGCAGCAAACACTGAACCCTGATCTGGGCTCCTCTGCCCACAGCTCTGCCCATCCCTCCCTGGCTGAGGAGGGAGAGGTTGGGGGGCACCAGAGCCCTGGATCAGTTCAGCCTTTATTCTGGGCACTGTTTAAATTGTAAAAATTACAGCCAAGTCCAATTCATTACAGCCAGGGAGCGACTGACAGAAATGAAAAGGGAGAAAAGCTCCTCAGATTGATGCTTTCTCACCGTTCCAGTGAAATAACCAATTTGGAACAAATTAGGGGCTCCCGTCTCCATCAGCCTTTTGAATTGCCTCCAAGCCAACGCACATTTTTCATAGTGCAGCATTTCTTCCATTAGCAGTGAAAATTAATGATTTCTATTATTGAAGCACCTGAAGGCAGGTGCCTCCCTCACACAGCTGGGCTGGGCTGGCACTGAGCCCCCGGAGAGCCACGAGGAGACGGGTTCAGAGGGGATGAGTGACATGGCCAGGGCCACCCAGCAGGGCCATGGCTGAGCCCAGCTCAGCCATCCCAGAAGTGCCAGAGCAGTGCACCCACACCACCACAGTGACGTCCAAAACACTGCATGTGACAGTGCCACAGCTGTCCCCAATGCTCCCCCAGCAGTGAAACCATGTGGATTCCACAGTCCTGCCTTCACTCGGGAAGGGGGGAAAGGGGAATTGCCCCATTTGCAGGGGGGCCCATCAACTCAGATTTCAAGAGGGCAGGTCCTGGGGGCCCAAGAGAGCTTTCAAAGCCTAATCCACTCACATATTCCACCTCCCAAGTTTTAAGGAGGCCAAAGCCCTTCACCTGCTCTCTGCTCCCAGTGCCATTCCCCGAGCACAGCTCCAAGAGGCTGCACCCTTGGCTGAAGTGTGTAACCCCCCACCACGGCTCCCCCCCAGGCAGGCTGGTCATGCTCAGGCTTTGGAAGATGACACACATCTGTCATTATTTTTTAATTAGATTTTTATTTCCTACCTCTAGTATTTCATTGTAATTTCCTCCACTCCTACCCAGGCCGTGCTAATATCATCACTCTGGAGGAGAGTGGGAGCAGCCAGCCCACTCGTTCCAACATCCCGCTCAGGAAAGGCAAAAAAAGCAATTTGCTAAATCCCCAGCCCCTGCAGTCATTACAAGCTCGGGGACATCAGGCGGGTGCTGGAACAGACCATCAAACGTCAGTGCCAGGAGCACCTGCCAGGAGCATCAGCACCAAGAAACTTCAAAAAAAAGTCCATGTTTTCTCAAAATATTTGTTAGCAACCCATTATTGCAGCAAGGTGAGGCATAATTAAAAATGGGCTAAAGAGATTTGTGAATTATACCCTCAGCTTGATGCTAGAGACGCAGTGATATTTTCTATCCCACATCATCCTGGAGGTCAAGATTAGATGACAGCTTGGTCTAAAAATACTCTGAAGGGGAGGCTGAGGCTGTTGGAGGAGGTCGGAGCCCTCTGTGCCCCCCCGGGTGTCTCCCAGGGTTGAAACCAGGGGACAGATGTTCCCCCCGGTACATGGCTCGGGGCAGGTCCAGTAATAAAAACAACCTCTGCATTTACAGGGCAATTCACCCAAAATAACTGCAGGGAAAGCTCCGTCCCACCATCTGCCCGAGGCGCCCCAAAGCCAAACCCAGCAGCTGAGTGGGGCCAGGCTCCCCTCCCTGTTACCCCACAGCTCCTGAGAGGGCTGGAATCACCATGCAAACACTATCCATCTACCACATTCCTCCACCCGGAGCTATATGGTCCTGGCACAGGGATTGCCAGCAAGCCCAGGGCACTGAGGGGTCAAAATTGAAGGTTTAGTGGCTATTCAATATTTCCTCCATATTTCAGACCACAAGGTGAAAAGTAAGTTCTGGTGTTGTTTTTCATTTGTCTTTTAAACCTGCTTTGCCTGACGAGTATTCCAGATAAATATCCCGAGTAGTGTTACACGTTCCAGAGATACAGGGAAAGACAGCTTGGAGAAAAGATTGTGTTTCAAACTATTAGAAAAATTAAACTGATCCATGGGAGACAGCTGGGGCTGCAGCCACCCCAACGTGGGCAGTGTGGCACGGCCCTGACCGATGTGCCAGGCCAATGACATCCATGTTCCCGGCTCTGGCAGCCACGGGCACACACCAGCAACACGTTACCAGAGGACAGCGAGTGCCTGGCAGCCTGCAGACGTGCCCATGCTCACATGGGTGTGCACACCACACACATATGGACACACACGGACACACAGGGAGGTGTCGGACCCAACCCTGCCATTGCCTGGGGGACAGTGCTGATAATAACAAAAATTCCCAGCCCTGAATCCACATGCAATGGGTCTGAGAACAGTGTCACGCTCTGTTTGCTGCTGCTGCTGCTCCTCTCTTCAAGCCCGCGGTGGCCAAGCCTGGCCATGGAGCTCCACCACCACCTGGCCACCCTCGCAAGGACACTGCTGGCCACCCCCCGCAGCCTCATTTCACACAGAAAGAATCAAACATTTGCATGGCGGGTGCAACAGAAACACAAGTTGGAGCTGACACTCAAACAAAGAGCAAGGGCAAAATCCAGCCCCGTCAGCACACAACCTTTTCCCTCCTCTTTTTGCAGCCCTGGGAAAAATCAATAAGATGCAGTGAGTCAAACTCAGCTTGAATCCCGTAAGTAATTAGGATTAGCAGGCTGGGAGCCGAGGGAACAGGCTGCCTGTGTGCTGGGCGGGGAGGGACCATTTTGTGGGTGTAGGGTACAGTCTCAGCTGATGCAAATAACAAGAGCAGCTCTTTAACGGGGTTTTCGGGCAGGACGGCAATAGGGAGTAGGAACGACGTGATTTGCTTAGAGACAAGAAAATCTCATGAGGGTAATTTGGGGTGCCAAGCCCTACTGAGAACAAGAGGGGGACCCCACAGGCAATTCAATATTTGAATTTGATGCCGAGTCCATTCCCAGCCCCTCTCTCTGAGCCCAGACTCCTTGAGTACCACGTATTCACGAGGCTCCTTCCCGCCAGTAAATAACCCACCTCAATGTTTCACTATTCAGAGTTAAGTTTGTGGCCAAAATCGCGAAGTGGAGAAGAGACCCACACACATACAGCCTGATCAGAGCTACCAGCAAAGTAGGAACCCATTCGGTATGTTTCTGTCCATGACGAACAGCGCGGACACTGATTTAGTGCCCTTTTCTCCAGCTGAAGGAACTCGGCAGAAGCCGGGAGCGAACCAGGGCCGTGCGGGAAGGAGCAGAGCCGGGACAGCGGCGGGCGATACCCCGGACCCCCCACCCCGCGCCAATCCCACCGTCCCTTCGCCCCCCGCCCGGCCCCGGAGCCCCGCGGCTTCCCCGGTCCTGCCCCGCGCAGCGGCTCCG
>WEIV01005277.1:152979-164741 GCA_013390005.1 Calyptomena viridis
CCCGCCGGAGCGCGGGGGGAGAAGCTGCCGGAGGTGCCGGGGATCAGCGCGCAAATGGGCGGGGGGAGCGAGCGGCCCCCGCCCCGCACAGTCGCCCCCGCGCCGGGGCTGCCCAAGCACCGAAACCGGGAAGGGGGAGGAGAGCCCTGAACGGCTCCGCTGCACCCCCGGAGCTCTCTCCGAGCGTCCTCTAAGGGGACAGTTTGGGGGTGACACCTGCCGAGACGCCCCGTGGATCTCCGTCGCGGGGTTTACTCGGGGATGGGAGGCTCAGGGCAGGCACCCATTGCGACCCCCCGGGAAAGGCTCCTGGGCAGCGGGAGCCGCGTGTCCCTGCCCGGTGGCCACATGGCCCTCCCCGGTGGCCACATGTGCCTGCCCAGCTCAACACCAGCCGTGGAAACACGCAGGGTCTGACCCAACCATAGCATCGGCTCATGAGGTGACACAAGTGGACACGGGCAGCTTGACTCAGGTGGGGGGTTACCCCTAACCCCAGTCCTCAATGATTGGGGTTTTCAGTTCATTAGCAAAGGCTGTGGCAGTTGGGCTGCTCATTGGCAGCACCTTCTCTGTGCTGATTTTTGGCCTCTTCTCAAGAGGGGAGGCTCAGGACTTGCTTGCATTGGTGCCCTTTAAATCGGGAAATGATGAACAACTTGCTTGTGAAAAGAGGAAGCAATCACCTCCCCTCACTCCCCAAAAGGGAGATGAAAACAGGAGGGAATTAAATACTTCCCTCAAGTCAAACAATTCAAGGAGTTGGGCAGGAACTGCTGCACCATGAGCAGCATGGAAATGAAGATGGTAAACCAAGTTCTTTCCTATGTGCCACAGATAGACCAGGAATTTTTGGGTTAAATCATAGAATTCTGATGTGCTGAAAAGTGTCTAAAGCTGTCAGGGCTCCCCTGCTGCCAGACCAGGCAGTAAGGTTTTGAGTCCTTCTCCCCAAACCCATCCGGCTCCTCTGGCACCGTGGCAGCACTGGCAGAGCCCCGGGCAGGGTGTTGCTGCCGGGGTCGTTAGCAGCAGCAGTAAGTTTAGCCAGGGCACTCGCTAATCTGGGATTGACAGCTGGTCCCGCGCGCGCCTGGCCCCGGCCTCCCGCAGGCTATTTAAACCCGATATTAATTTGTTTAATGTCATCAGCAGTTTGGTGTTACTGCAAGGACCGTCGAGCAGAGGGAGCATGGAAGTGTGGAGACCGGGAGAGGTGGGGGACTGACAACCATACCATGGCTGTTGTCCTTTCTCCCGGGACAACTACAAGCCATGAGCAAGTTTGGCATCTCCTGTCCAAGATCAGCTGGACCGATGCACAGTCCTGAACCCCCCCTCCATCCACCCTCGCCCTCAGCCCTGACCAGCCCCTTGAGTTCTACCCAGCAATTCCATCAATAGATCCTCTCCCAGCTCCAGCTGGTGCCGAGTTCATCCCGGCTGGGTGGGCAGGTCCTGGCATTGCCATGGCTGAAAGGGCTCGAGCTTGCGTGACACAGAGGGGTGGGAGCAGGGAACGGCGGCGTGGGATGCTGTGCTTTGTGGCCAAGCCTTTGAGGCCATCTGGAGCAGGGGCTAATTGCAGGTGCTGATTACAGCCCCTGCCATTAACGCCTCCGGCCATCCCAGCCCAGCCCAGTGGATCACTGGAATTTCCCGACACCACAGTGTGGGTCCGGCGGGTGCATCATTTGCTATATTTGTCCGTGGACCCCGGTGCTGGCAAAGCACAGCACAGCAGCACAGACCCTCCCCCGGGGCTCCCAGAGGTGCCATCAGCCACTTCATCCCCCAGGGAGCAAAGCCTGTGGCTGCTGCTCCCCACAACCTCCACTGTGGGATGGAGCTACTGGAGCATCTTCCCTGGAGTGGCTATGAAGGGCGACTGGGAGCTGTGACAACCAGTTCTGCTGTCCCTGTTTGATGCCATGGAAGGCACTAAAAAACCCAGAGCCAACAGTGGGTCCCAACCCCCCTGGTCACCAATTTCTGACACAGTTGATATCCACATGCAGGGCCCTGATGACTGAGTGTCCTGAGAGCACAGAGATGGAACCAGAGGGTTCCTTGTGGAAAGGCCCCAGGCCCAGCCCTTAGCCTGCAGCTCATCACACACCTCCTGGGAGAGGCAAATCCCAAACATGCAGCCAAGGGAGAGCATTTGTCAACGGCTCCCATAGAGCCGGGCTTGCTTAGGCAGGTCTGCATGAGTTGTGCCTGTGGCTCAAAGGGAAAGGGAGGGCAGGGAGATGAGGAGGGTGCTCGGACTTGTTTTGGGCACAGGCTGTCCCTAATGTCACCAATGCACGGGGCTCTTTGTGAGGACAGACTCCAGGAACCACAACAGGGTGAATTCTCTGAGCCCTACCGAGGGCATTGTTAAACACCTGAGAGACATCCACAACAGGCTCTCCCCAGCCTCAGATTCCAGAAGTAGCTGGCAAATAGTGACCAGAACTGGGCAATGAACACATCAAGAAAGAGAAGGGAGACAGAGGGACAAAAACCCAGCAGGAAGCACTTCCCCCCCCCAGGTCTGCCGAGCCTTCCAGAGCCTTTCTGGCTGACTTTGTTCACCGAGGATTTAGGGTATAATTTGGGGGTGAAAGATGCCAGATAGGATCAAGACCGATACACCTGGAGGACATGTATCGGTTTTCTTCTGCTCTGTAACCTGACCCTGTCAGGAGCAGAAGGCTCCGGCTGGAGCAGCCGCCGGCGCTTCATCCCTGCCGGGCCAGGAAGGCGGGTACTGACCTTTCCTGCTCCCGAGTTTGCTCAGGATTAAGGTAACATATTTTAAAGGCTGAATCCTCCCCCCCGAGGGGTTCCCACACAAAGAAGATGAGGTTTGAAGCTCGAGGTTCCCCCGTGATTCCCCTGATAAACAGAAACTTGTCAAACTGTCAAATCTACGATGCCCACACAGATCCGTTTTTTTAATTAATCACCATGATTTTTTTTTTATGAATTCTTCCTGTAGATTTCTGATTTAATTAATCTAAAAACAGCAAACAGGGGAGCCATGTGTCTGTGGAGGGGTCTGGTGTTCTGGGGGACACACACTGCCAGCTCTGCCCCCCAAGGATGAGCCGATGGTGCAGGCAGGGCTGTGGGAGCAGAGCAGGGACATTGTGCCTCCAGCCTTAATCATCTTTCCCAGGGAGATGGCTAATTACAAAGGCATCCAGGACAGGTCTGTGAACAGGGTGGAGAAACTGGATGACCCAAAAATATTTAATTATCAGGAAAAGGGGTGGAAATTACACCTGGATATAGTTTCAGAGAGAGAGTGTAATATTTTCCATCTAATCTAGGAGGGTCATCCTGGAAGATACAAGGCAGAGGGTTCTCACCTGCCACCACAACTCAGTTCCCCATAGCCCTGTGCAGATTTCCTGGGAGGCCACAGGGCTCACGAGCCCCCATATGGATTCAGCTGTGGGTTGGCATGGAAACCAACTACCCAAAAACTGCTGGATGCTGAATTAGCCAGGGGTGATGCTGCCTCGAGTCTCACCCACCAGGTCCCTGCTCAGCTCTGACCCCCTGGGAGCTGCCAGGGCCAGGGAGCTCATCGGGCACATACTCCAACACAGAGCACACCGAGACTCCCCCTGGCACAGCAGTGGCCAAACAAACAAAATACTCCTCATAAATCTGTGGCTGTAGAAAATGCCAAAGGTGAGCTTTCCAAAAGCAACATTAACTCAGGGGCAAGAAAAGGAGGGGAACTGAATTCGAGGCAAACAGGCAGTGCCCTGCAGGCAGAGGCAGCCCCACTCCGACAGCTCCTACAGCTCTGACTGCCCAGATCCAGCTCAGATCCAACTCAGATGCTCCCAGAGCAGAGAGGTGGGGGCAGCCCGGGAGGGCCGCAGGGAAAGGCCACAGTCCTTGTGCTGGAATGACACGTGGCTGCACACACCGGTCCCCCTGGGCAATCCCCCCGGCACAGCTCTGCACCGCTCTGCTCCCGGCATCGCCAGCAGCACCGGGACCAGCGAGAAGGGTGGTCCCCAGCCCCTGGGTCCCTGCTCCCAACCCCATGCTGTGGCCCCGGCTCCAAAGGCCAGAATCCCGTTTTCTCTGTCTGGCACCCGCGCTGACACCACGGGGTTATGGAAAGGAGAGCTCACTCCGGGAAAGAGGCAGGAGCACGATGAGGGGAGATCATCTCTTCAGAGAAAATTTTATATTGCTTACGACTTACTGTCTGGGAACATAAAACAGTTTAAGCAGCCGACCCTAAATCACAGTGACAGCTCTACACTACCCACAACCCCCTGCTCGCCCTCCCCCAGCTCCCCCCGACCTGCCTCCCCTCCCCATTCCCCCGGTTCCAAACGCTCGCTCCTCCCGTGTCCCCGGGCCAGCGGCACACGCGTGTGCACACACACACACCAGGGACACGGCGGGCACGGAGAGGGGCCTGGGGCTGGAGGCCGGGGGGGATGAGCTGCGATTCCACCAGGGAGACCCCGGACAAGTCACCTCCCCGTGGTTGTCACCCCTTCCCGGTGCCCCCGGTTCAGCTCCGGTGCTCCCTGGGACAGCGCCCGGGCAGCCCTGGCACGCACAGCCCGGCACGACCTGTTCCGTCCAGCACCTCTAATTCCCAGTGACAGCTGCGGCGGGAGCGGGATGCCACAGGATGCAGCCGGGTGCTGCGGGATGCGGGGGATGCTCGTGTCTCTCCCGTGTCAGAACAGGACAGCGGCTGCCTCTGTCCCTGAGAACAGCAGAGCCCCCTGGGGATGCCGGGGTCCTCTGTGTCCTCACCCCTTCCTGGGAACATTTAAGACACAGCAGGCCCCAGTGCTTGGGGGGCACAGCTGAGCCCCCCAGTTGGATGCAGTTGAATACGATGCCTGGGATGGCCATGATAGCCAGGGGCTGCCTGATCCCAGAGCTTCCCAAATACTGACCCCCCTTTCCAAGGAGAGATCACCCACTTCCAAGGACCTCACCCCCTGCTAAGTGCTACTGATGGAGCCCTGCAAAAGGCCCCTCCAGGCTCAGAGCTCTTGGAACAGGGACCAGCACATGCTGACGAGCTGGGACACATTCATGGTTTAGCTACTGCTTTGACCATTCTTCCCCATTTAAAATAAATCCCAGGCTACCCTCTTCCAAACCTGCTGAGCTGATGTTACATGGGAAATTGTGAAATATTCCATGGCTACACGCTCCTCGTTGCTCTTAATCCACTTCTAATTAATGTCACGTGTGTCGCAGCCCTGAGCTGAGTGGCCATGAAACGCTATGGAGGCAACTTGACAGAAACCGAGTGGAAGAAAGTGGCAGCAAAATCCACGATTAAGGAGAACTGGCTCACAACTGCAGGGCTTAAAAATAACGAGGCAATTTCCTACTGATTTTGGGAAAAATCACCACTGCCAGCAGCACAGCCTCTGCCGCCACCATGTCCAGCACCCTCACTGCCCAGGCAGCCCATCCAAAGGTGGTACTTGATATATATATTATCTGACCTTGCTATCTTTTGGCTTGGTCTCCATATTTTTCAAGGCAAAGCCCTTCCATGGATGCAGCTGGAGCATCTGCCCCAGCCCTCCAAGTCTTTGCTGTGGGAGGCTCCCACCTCCTCTGTGCCCCAGCAGCACAAGCAAAGCCCAGCAGCTTCTCTGTGTCGTTTTATGGCCAAGAGATTGAATTTTAAGGATCTTTTTAGAATAAGTGTGTCAAGGAAAAATATCCCTGAAGCTCTGACCAGAACTCGGAGTGCAGAGCAGGAGGGCAGAGTCCTGCTGGGGAAAGCTCCACACCATGAAACCCTTCCAGCCAAAGCTGATCACTGATCGATTCATTTTCTATTTGAACTTACTGACTCAATAAAATCAGAGATTAATTATGCTACAGTTATTAATCCCTGAAAAGCTGAATAGCTAAGCAAGATAAAGGGGTATTTTCTGAAGATTTAGAAAGGGAGAGGTTTTCTCTGGATTCATGGTTGAGGCTGATATGCCTGGGGCAGGGCTGGGCTCACACGGCATCGTTCACACAGAGCCCACGGGCCCTTTCCCCATGGAAAATGGCTTTTTTGGTGGAACAAGAGCATTTAGTGAAACAGAGCTTTTCTGCCAGTTCCCAGTGACAGGGGTAAATCCCTTCTCTGCTCAGCCCTCCCAGCCCAGGAGCCCTGAGACACTGTACCCCATCCCTACACCCAAATGGGAAGGGAGAAGCCTGGGAATGAGCAGACAGAAGGAAAACCTACAATTATCCAACTGAGCTTCTTCAAATGATGCCTGATCCCAGCCAACATCTTTAAGACATGAAAAAAACATTGTATTTCCCCCACTGAGATTCCAGGTTATTCAAATCTGATCTGAAAAGCTATTTTTGCTCATCTTTGCTCGCAGCTGAAGGGAGCAGCCGAGGCCAATGGAGCAGGAGGACTCCGTATGTTTGTCCTTCTTAAATTCACAGAAACTTAAAATCTGAACCCTGGTGCTGCCTGGGCATGAGGGATTTATTGATCAGCACCTGGTGGATGCAGGGTCTGCCCCAGCTGGATGTTAACCCCCCTTTAACACTCAGGCTGGGTATGGATCTGCTGTTGGGAAGTTTGGGACTGCCCAGTGAGGGACACTGAGGTGGCTGCCACCCCAGCCAGACCCTGGCCTTTCCCTGCCAAATTTCTCCAAAAGGTTCCAAAAGCAAAAGAGCAGCAAACTGCTGTAGGAGTTGAGGAGGAAGCCAGAAAAAATGACGTTCCCTCTGGCATTGCTGGAGCAAATCCTGGCAGGGACTGAGGCTGGGCATGGCCAGGAGCTCCGGGGAGGACGGACACAAGGACATCCCAGCCCCGACCCAGTGGTGACACGGCTGCTGCACCCTGATTAGTCCCAATTAGACCCTAATCCCGCATGTTTGCAGATTATTTAAATCAATACATTGGGTTTATTGCAGACAAAGCCCCACTGAGCATCGCCCTGTTTATTAACAACAATTAAAGGATTCCGTGTGGAACATGAAATGGAACAAAATGGGATTGGCACCCGTTTGCTGGGTAATGAACAGCTGAAGGGCTGCTACAGCAGAGAGCAGCAGAGGGAGGGAGGAGGGAACGCGCTGCAGCTGAGCAATGAGATGGGAGAGCACAGGGAGCAGGGGCATGGAAAAGGATCATGGACCAGGACCACGGAGCAGGGCATGGAAAAGGATCACACACCCACCACACCTTCCATGGTCAGACCCACCAGCTCCCCCCTGCTGCTCCCCACACCAGGGCAGAGCTTTCCCAGGTGCTGCTCTGGGTGGTTTTCAGGAGTTGTTTTCCAGCAGGGCTATCCCAGCTCAGCAGAGAACACAGCCATGGACTGCCTTGGTCAGCACAACAGGAGAGAACCCAGCCTTGGGCACTGTCACCAGGGCTCTGCCCCGCAGGACCCAGTCAAGGGGAGTGGGTTCCAAAATCAGGGAGTTCAGCTGGCACCCCCTGTGAAACCCAGGATAATCCCACCGACAGCCCCCAAGGCTCCTGGAACAGCCCAGGCTCCCCTGGGGTCCCCACAGTCCCTCCTGGGGCCCCTGCTCTCTGTTGCAGACCCAGCGATGCTGAAGCTGTCACAGCAATTTCTCTGCTCATCTCAAACCTCTCTGCTCCCAAACACGCACGGACAGACATTTCAGTGGATAATTGGGGAAACCAGGACCTTTCCCTTTGCAAGGAGCTGTTGTTCCAGGGCTGTGTTGCCCAAGCAGGGGACGGCAGCCCCAGAGAGGGTCAGGATCTGTAATGCCACAGGGCACATGGGGATGTGGAAGGGCTTGTGACATGGATCAGCCCCAGGGCACAGCTGGCTCTGGGTGTTTTGGCCCAATCCTGCCATGGCACTCGGTTTGGGGGAGCAGGCCAGTGGCCCCAGGGCCAGGAGCCTCCTGCTCTAAAGGACACTGCTTCCCACTGCCTTTCAGGGAGATGTGAGCTGGCAGGGCCCAGGATGCCAACAACGAGCTCGAGCTGCTCCTTACATCCTGTGACTTTTTTGAGACACGGGTAGAAAGGCCTTTTGGGGACCAATAGATAAGTGTGTGAATTCCTGAAATGCTCCAGCTTGGTCAGTCCTGTGATGGGAGCCACAGAGATCATTCAGGAGGACAAGGGGAGGCAGTAGCCCCCTGTTCCTGCCCCTGCCCTCACCCTGCAGCCACCACTCCCCATTTTGGGGTGGCTCAGCTCCTCCTGCTCATTCAGCACTAGACATGGATTCAGCTCCTGAGAATTCCAAGAGCAAACTGAGCTTGATTGGGCTCCCTTGGAAATCACAGGCAGTAATTAAATCACTCGTGACCCAGTTGGATTAGAACTGGCATCTGCAACACGAAAACGTCTTTCATCTGTGGGCAGCACATATCTAATCATCACCTGCACCGTGATTTCATATGGGACAACAGGGATCTGGGATCTGCCTTGCAAGGAAACACCTAATGAGCAATGATTTAAGTTGGGGTCTTTCTGGAACAGAGCTAATGAATTGTAATGACACTGATTAGCACATTTGCCAGCGATGCTCCAGTGTGGCTTTGCTCCATGAGACGCCAGCAATCCCAGCCTGTGTGGGAAGGATGGATCTGAGGAGCCAGAGGGGAAGGGGAGCCTGAGCAGCAGCTGGGAAGCTGCCTTTGATGTAGCTGTAGATGTCAGCATGAGACAGAGATTCCAGCCCAGAGGAACATCCCATCTTTGTCTAGCTTAATTATTTCATTTAGTCCATTGTCTTTAACCTCACAAAGCTCCCCCAGTGCTGACACGCCACTGGAGACCTGGGTCAGCTCTTCCTCCTCATGGGCTGTGCCAGGCTGAGCCCAGTGCCAGAGCAGACACCCGCCCAAGAAGGGGTGACTGCTCCCATGATTGCAGGCAGGTGCATTTTCTCAGCACCCAAAGGTGCTGGTTTGGCCAGTGAAGGTGTCCCAGAGGAGTGTGATGGGGCAGAGCAGGGCCCCCCCAGCACCACCCCCTGCCAGCCCTGCTTGCACCCTCCTGCCCACACGCCATAGTCCAGGCAGGAGCTTGTCCCATGCTTGTCCTCAGCTCATTGTTGCAAGGCAGACAGGGATGGTCCCCTCTTGGGTTTGGGGGGGATCAGACCCTCTCCCAGCACAGGTGACACAGGGCTTGGTGGCACCAAGCACTCCCAGTGCCAGTGGTGCGGGAAGTGTGGAGGGGACAGAGGTGTCACATCAGCCAGTTCCCAGCTCTAATTGGGGATTCGTGCCATGCGCCCCCCAGGGTCACAGCTCAGGAGGCTGGAAAAGGCTTTCAGTGACAACACTGGAAGCGACGGTTTGAACCAAAAGCACAGGGAAAGGTCGGCTCCGGCCACACTGCGGCGGGAACAGGAGGGACAGGGAGGCGCGGGAGCAGCTGCTGCCTGCGATTCCCCCCCGGAGCAGATCCCAGCCCTGCACACCCGGGATGAACCGTGCCCTGCCCGGCCCAGCGGAGCGTGCGGGGCCCCGGGGCTGCGGCAGCCTGAGCACCCCGGCGCTGGCAGAGGTCAGGGACGGTGCAGGAGCACAAAGAGCAGACTGGCATGTTCCAAGATTCTTTGGCTCAGTAGGGAATGCATGCTTGGACCACCTCCCATCGAGCCACAGCCAGATCCAGGGTAGAATCTGGAAGTTGCAAGCTGGGATTTATGAGCCCTGTCCCCATTAAAATAGCCGGCAATATTTCCATCAGTCAGTAACGATGATGAACAGTCCTGCTCCTTTGCAGGCCTTTGCTCAAACAAAAGCAGCACCAGTCAGGGCAGGATTTGGCACACAGATGACTAGTTAATGGCTCCAGCCTGCCCAGTCTCTAGGAAGATCAGGAGCAGGGAACCAGATAATCTTTAAGGTCCCTTTTACTGCAAGGCATTCTATGATTCTGTGAAATTCCCGCGGTTTGCTGCTAATGCCAGACAAACCTTCACAGCTCAGGCAGAGCAGGTTAGCCACGGAGACAGGGTGACATTTCTGGGCACATTTCCCTGCTTTTATGCAGAAAATCTGCAAAGCCAGCTGGGCCCAGCCAGGTGAATGCTGGCAGATGGTACAGAGGGCAAATGAGTCCTTGCCCTTGCACGAGCTCCCGCCTGGTGGCACAGCACCTGCATGTGCCAGAATCCCTGCCATGGGACAGCATCCCTGGCATGGGACAGCATTCCTGCCACAGCCAAAGGCAAGTGGCCTCAGCACCTACATTTAAGCAGCATTTTGATTCAGACTCAGCACAGATACTGGAGATGTGCACAGAAGAAGCCTGGAGGAACAGAGTCAGGGTGGCACCTGGAAAGCCTCATCCAGTAGCCCAGCAACCAACAGCCACTTTACCCAGGCTTGTCCTTGCTACACGAACCATCTGTGGAACCCAGGAAGACCCTCACAAAGACACAGAGCACCAGCAGCCACACTTGCATGTGACCAGTGTCCCAGTGACGCCGCAGTGTGGGCTCTCAGGCCCCAAAACCACCTGAGGGTGACAGTGACAGCTGGGGGAAGCCCTGCAGTTCAGGCACACCAGCAAGTGACCGATGCCAAGGAGAAAACACAGCGTTCCCGAACTTTCCACGATCCCAGTGGGGCAGCTGTGCCAGAGCACGGGCAGTTTTTGGGCCACCTCGACCTGCTGGGTGGGCTCCTACCTTGGGCCGCCGGCATCTTCCCCTTGTTGAGCTGCTTGAGGCGCTTCTGGTGGGACTTGCCGTTGTAGTGGATCTGTGCCTGTGCGGCGGAGTTGAGCTGGATGTTGCAGACCTCGCAGAGTGTGAACGACTGGTGCTTCTTCTCCCTCTTCATGCGCTGCTCGGGCTGGCTGGGGGGGCAGCTGGGCACCTCTGCCAGCTGCCCCGTGCTCTCAGGGCTGTGGGATGGGCTCAGGGGTCGCTTCATGCCTGCGGGAGGAAGGACAGACCCGCCATGAGGACAGAGGGACAGGAACAGGGTGCCAAGTGAGGCAGGAGAGCCCAGCACAGGGCCCACGCCTGTGAGGTGTCTGGATCCGGGGGGATCCCTGAGCAAGAGCAACAGCGCTTAGGCAAGATGACATGAGCAGCAGCATTCCCGGGAGGTTAGTGCTGGAGCAGGGAATAACCCACTTCTTCCAAGTTTCCAGCTCCAGAAGACACTCCTTGTGTCAGTTCAAGTCTCTGTTCACTCCTGGACAGCACCGTGGGTCGGCCCAAGGCAGAGCTGGGGTGGAACCAACTCTCTGCAGACAAGAGACTCAGCTGGCAGGACTCGTGTGCGGAGCAGGCGTTCCACGGCCCGGCCACACCATGGCAGGAGGACGACTGGCACCAGGACTGCCAGGACTGCCAGCCACCAGCAGGTGCCTGTCCTGAATGCGGGGCTCTGTGGGAACAACTTGGGTGGGGAATTGTAGCCTCAGACCCATACAGGGACACCACGGGGAAAAGCTGCCCACGGAGGGTCTGGGGTCAGCTGAGGACAGCTCTCCAGTGGCCTTTGCCTTGCAGGGACACTGTCCCTGCTGCCTGACCCCGAGCTGAGAGCTGTGGGACATCCAGAGCAGCCTGGGAGGCGCGAAGGTCACCGCAGCCCCATGATCCAGTTACCACCGTGGAGTTGGCAGCTGCCGGCTACAAATCCCCGGGGCGCGCTGTGCCGAGACACGCCGAGGGGCCAGGGCAGGGGCCAGGTAGGACCCAAGGGTGCCCTGCAGGGACATCCCTGGCATCCTCGGGCAGGGCTGCCCGGGCACCGTGCGGGGCTCAGCCGCTCGC
>WEIV01005277.1:166628-184710 GCA_013390005.1 Calyptomena viridis
GGGACCCCCCTCGCGGGGCGGGGTTGCGCTGCCACCCACCCACCCCTTGGGGTGAGCACCCCGGTCCTCGGTGGGTCTCGGCCCCATCCGGCGTCTTCCCGCACCCCGGACGTGGCCATGAGTGTCTCCATCAATAGTCCAGTTCAGCCAAAAGGAGCGGAAGGTCTTCCCACGAGCTGTTAACGGACCCAGAGGCCTTTCTCAGGATAACCATTAGCAGAGCAGCCGGAAAGCAGATCTGGGAGACGATCAGCGCCAGGAATGTGAGATGGGGCCTCGGGGACGCGGTGGGACACGCGGCACGCTGGTGGGGGCGCGCCAGTGGAGTCAGGTCGCTGGGTGCCCTTGGCATCCTCCCCGAGTATTTTTAATGCAATTACATCCCAGGACGCAGAGCTAAAATTGGAACATTATGTGGACAAAGTATCCCCAAAGTCTCCCTCCTCTTTAAAACAGGCACTGCTGTTGCTCGGATTAGCCAGCGGCTCCTGTCCCGGCTCCGAGGCAGCGTTTGAAGGTCTGTCCTAATTGCACACACACGCTTGTTGTCCCATTCACTTAATTTCTGCTGTGCCTGTTCTGCTTCTCAGGTGTCAGGGCCACAAACGGGGTGGCTCGTGGCTGGGTTGGGTCACGGGACAGGTCATGGCAGGTGTGCAGGCTGCTGGTGCCCTGACTGATGGCTGCTTTGGGGAAGACTTCACCTTCTCAGCAAAGCATTAAGGATCTTTTGGGGGAGTTGTTTCCTTTCATGGGAATCTAAAACACAGTGAAGGCTAAGTGACAGCACCAAGGTGACTCAGGGGCTCTGAGCCAAACCCAGCTCAGAGCACAGGGTCACCACATCCTGGCTCCACTGCCCATTCCACCCCAGGGCCAATGAGGTCAAGCTCAATGAGGACCACAAGCAGCCGATGCTGCAGGGAACGTCCCCATGCTGGGACATCCTTCACTCAACTCCTGAATGCAAACCAAACTCACCAGAAGCCACAACTTCCCACACAGACCATGGGCACTGGAAGCAGCTCCATGCCCAGACAAGGTGCTGACACACCATCCTGCAGCATCTCACAGTATCCCAGAAAAGCTGGCGGTTGGGCATGAGATACATCAGCGGGGCAGGGGGGTTCTGGCTAAATTACAAAATCCTGATGAAAGAGCAGGTTGACACAGGTCAGGCTCTTTCCCTCAGTTCATATATTCTGGATAACCCAGGGAGAGACCCAGCAAGGCCACTCTGGGTGCAGGGTTTGCTGTTATCCCAACCTGGTTGGAGGTTCCCATGCAGATGCAGCCTGAGCACCCACCCAGGGATGTTCTCTCAGTGTCCCACCCTGGCAGGGACCCTCATGCTCCCTCCTGCCATCAATGCCAGTTTGTGTCCCATGGGACTTTCATTGGGCCTGAACTCAACAGACAACCTGTGGGACTGGAACCTCCTCCTGAGTCAAACTGCCTTCACCACAGAGCTGAAGGAACTTCACAACTGTCCATTCAGCAGTGTGGGATCAGGGAAAACACCACCTGAACAGAAAGTCTGCTAAGAAAGAAAGAAATCTGAAAAGAAAGGTCTGATTCAAGTTCACACGATTCTGTACCACTGAATCCACCTTCCTTGTTCCCAGTTGAGAGCACACAACAGTAAACAAACACAGTGGAAGTGGAAGTAGAAGAATTGGACAGAAAGTGGCCACTAACAGCTGTCACAAAATCCCCTCAAACCCCTCGAATAAGGACTGATTTCATGGCCCCTGTTCACATCTGCAGGGACCCCGAGGAAAGTCAAAAGCTGCCACAACCCTTCACCCAAGCACAACTCAAATTACTGTGTCCCATCGTCTCAGGGTGTGCAGCATTGAGCAGCTCCGTTATCCCATCCTTGCCGTGGGTGTTGGCATGAGGGACTCTGGCTGTGCCCCCCTCCAGAGCCCCTGGGGACCCCAGACCCCCTCGGGGGGCAGCCCCACGGTCCCACCTCCGCAAAACCCCTCGCTGCTGGCACAGATGATTCCCAGCCCTTCCATCCATTTGTGCTCAGGACACTGAAGAGGCAGCACCCCGTGCCCCAGCCCGGCACGGGAGGCTCCTACCTGGTGCTGGTGAAGGGACCTGGCACTGCCCAGCCGAACCAGCTCCTGCCCGTGTGCCACCGCCGTCAGGGCACCACAGCCGCCCCTACGCCCGGAGAGTTTCTGACACTTGTCTCCTATTTCAAGGAGCACTTCAAATGCGGTTCGATCGCCACTAAATCAGCGTCAGCAGCAGCCTCCGGACGAGAGCCGGTGCCTGCGGCTCAGCAAGTTCCCAAAGAGCCCGGAGCGTCACGCGGGGCAGCGGGCGCCAGCTGGCAGGAGGTGGCACTGGAGGAGCCACCTTGAGCCAAGAGCAGGCGGCTGCACGCACCTGACGGCAGCTCTCAGTGACAGGGAAGACGGGGAATGGGGGAGCTTCCCAGCCTGCCTCGGAAGTCGGGCCCAGAGAATTCCCTGTGTAACTCCATACAGAGGGACGGGAAGGCCACTGGCCTCGCTGCAAGTGCAGGGTGCTCTGCCCTGGGGATGGAGGTGGCCCATGGCATCAGGAGATGCTCTGATGTCCCGGCCTGAGAGCTGGGCAGATCCAGGCAGGTTTTGGAGGCCGTGCCTGCAGCACTTTCAGCATTTTATAACATGGCATCAAACCAGTCCCCCCAGCCCTGACAGATGCTCTGCTAATGCTGGAGCAAGGCACATTTTAGGATCAGTCCATAAACCATCCGTTGCCAGGGCAAGGATTAACGTGAGCCTCCTCTCGCCGAGGGCTCTGGGCTACCGGGTGGCTCCTGGCACAGAGACCAGGGCACACAGGGGGCTCAGATCACCCGCAGCCCTCAGTGCTGAGCCTCCCAAATGCCCGGGCTGGCTCTTACCCTCGGGTGCTCCCCGGGGCTCCCCTCGGCACCGCTCCCATGTGCTGAAGGGCAGCGGGACGTGGCGCAGCATCCCGGGAGGGCAGGGAGCATCGCAGGGAGCGCGGTGCCACTGCGCCTGTCCTCTCGTTTGCACATCAAGATCATTAGCGCCGCAGGGCTGCGTGTCCCCTGAATCAGCAGATCCCAGTCCTGCTCCGGGGCAGCGAGGACAGCGGGAAAGCAGCTGAAGGAGATGCCGTGGAGGGAACGAGGCTGCTCCTCTGCAGCACAGCCGTCTGCTCTGGGAAGCCAAACCTGGGCAGTGCCACCCGCTCTCACACCAGCAGGGAAAACAGCAAAAATAAGCAAAGAGCCAAGCAAACAGAGGCAGGGAGTGTGGCATTCTGTCCTGGGGTTCCACTGTAGGCGTGAGCACAGCGCAGGAGCAGAGGGAGAGGAAGGACCGGGGCTTCACGATTCATAACCCCAAGTGGCCACTGCTCCCCCAGCCTCTGTGTGCTGCTCGCTGAGGGGAACCTGGTACGGGGTGATAAGATCACAGCATCCTTCAGGACTCGTGTGGTCAGCACAAAGATCAGGGCAGAGCCACGTCTCACAGAGCCACTGTTTCGTCTTGGGAGATAAAATACAGAGAAGTGGGTGATGCACGGGGAGGGTCCAAACCCTGGCAGCACCTCATGCCTCCCTCACTGCTCACTGAAGCTGCCACAGGGAAGTTCCCAGAGAAGACGATTTCCCACAAGTGCAAGATCCAGAAGGAGATCCAGGCCAGCTCCTGGGGAGCCGCCTCCCCACCATGAGCACTGACAGCCAGGCCAGCAGTGGTGCCGGTGGAGGTACGAGGACACGAGCATTGCTACGAGCACCGCGGTGGCGGCAGCGACGGTCACATTTCCTCACCCACGTGTCCCCGGGGGGGCAGAGGGGGGGACACTCACCACAAGCACTTACGGTGACGAGCAGGGTCCCAGCAGGACCTACAGCAGAGGTGGGAACAGTCTTCCCTCCTGGCTCCTCTCACTTCTGCATCTGGGTCAGGAGCCTTTCGGGGCAGAAACTGGCCTTTAAGCAGGTTTGTTGAGAGCTGCTGGCTAAAGGGACACCTCCAATTTAAGCTGGAGCTCTCACAGGCTCCTGTATTACAATGTAAATTAAATATTTGATAGTGCTAAGCAAGTGACATTTGCAGTCCGGTCATGGCAGGGGTATCAGATAGAGATATTTGCAACAGGATCTGTTTAAATCCACGTAGTACTTTGGATCTGTCCATCAAAACAAGCCCAGAGCTTTATTAAAATAAACGTTATCAAACACCTGATCTGCTGGGGGAGGTTCTGGAGCCCCCACAGTGGGGCCAAGGGGCAGCTCAGCCCTGCTGAACCACGAGGCTGCCAGCACAGCACAGCACAGCTTTGGAGGAGATTTTCCTTTAAAATTTAAAAGTTGCAAGAGATCCCCACCTGCAGCTGTGGGAGAGAGATTTGCTGCAGAAGAGAGAAGGGAACACACGAGCCGGCCCCAGATGGAACCTGTTTTCAATCAGATCTCTTGGATATGAGAGATTTCTGAAATCTGACACGATCAGACACAATCCCATCCCAGATCCCTCAGACACGCTTCAGAAACTGTCACGAGGTTGTTCAGTCTGACAAATGCCCAATTCCCTTCCCCAGCTCAGCAACACACTCACTGCATGGAAACACACTTTATCAAAGTATAACAAAACTACTTCCATTACTTTCCCTATAAAAGGGTTTGGAAAGTTAAAGGCTGGAAAGCATTTTCTGCATCTGTCACAGCAGATGTGACAGAGTGACACAGAGTTCAGGCAGCTTGATGACAGTGAACACACTTCAAGGACAGATTTAGGGGAGATTTCCTTACCAGCACATGGCTCAGTCCCACCAGCTGTGATAGGAGAGAAGGTTCCTGAGCACTGTCCCAGGACAGCTCTGGGTCTGCCCTTGGCCCAGAGCTCTGGGAACATGGGAGCAGGGACAGCTGGACACCTCGATGACGTGGCAGAGGGGCCACCCCACCACCCCCTGATGTGCCCCAGATCCATGGCACTGAGGCTCCCAAACCTCCCAGCTGCTGGGAAGAGTTTGAAAAAACATCTCGAGATGAAAAGCAAATGACAAGCAAAAAGAACCCCGAATTTATTGTTTTCTCAGAATTTAGAGTGGGAGGAAGGAAAATGGGACGACCCATGATTTTTTAATGCCTGCAGTTGGCAGCTCCATATTTAATGTGACAGCATCCCTTTAAGAAAAATATGTTCATACACAAGGAAGAAAATAAATTGGCAAAGCAATTTGCTTTCAAGCCAGGCTGACAATTCCATGCTCCAACACTTTGCTGCAGCCTTGGGTGAGCCACAGTGGCCAGTACTCCATGTTGGACAGGGAGCATCCCAGAGGTTAAGGATGCTTTGCAGGGTGACAAGCCCATCTGGCAGCAGTAATTTATCCCAGAAATGAGAAAAGAAAGAGTGGAAGGAATAATTCATTGTGTGTGAGGCGACGAGGAGACGTGCTGTCATATTATCACACTGACAACCCCAGACACAAACAGAGATGCTTGTTATGGAGCCTGAACCCACACGATCAAAGGGGCTTCTGCTTTTGGGATAGGAAGGGAAAAAAATACAGAAAGAAAGGAAAAGGAGAGGTAAATCAAAGCCTTGTTACCTTTTCTTACAAAAGAAACTTGTGAGGAATGCTCTTTGCAGAGCAATTAGTCACCAGGATCTGAGGTGGGCACCCAGCAGGACCCACTGCTGTGCCCTGGGGCTGGGGGGCAGCACCCCAGGGGTCCCAGCGGCTGTGTGTCCCCCCTCAGGGCAGCACGGAGGGGAACACAGCCAAGCTGGCAGTGCCAGCAGAAGAGATGGGTCTGAGGAGGGGACAGCACGACGGCACCAGAGCCATGGGGAGGAGAGGAGCCAGAAACTGGGGTCCAAAACCATCCCTCATTTCTGCAATCCCCCTCGTCGGGGGTCAGAGGTCCCCAGCACGATGCTGCACTCCTGGCACCTGGGGTCCCTCCTGACAGTGGCAGCTCTCAGGTCAAGCCCCTAAAGCCTTGAGCTTGTTGGTGGTGGTGCCACAGCCCGGGGTGACACAGAATCCCCAAATCCTCCGAGGTCCCCAAGAGCAGTGGGGGTGTGAGGGTCCTGTCAGAACTGCACTGCAGGAGCACTGGCTTCAGTCTCAGCTCATACTTTGAAACCCTGACTTGTCTGTGAACGCTGGGACACCAGCGCTGACAGGCAGCAAAATGAAACAGGACAGACGATAATGAATTGCCCACATCCCTTAGTGTCTCCTGGATATGGAGTAATGAAGTTACACATTGCTCACTGGCTGGAGGAGAGAGAGAGAACAGTTTCAGAGCTGGGGTTTAACCAGTTCAGTGACAAGCGTGACCTGGATTTGTCCCCTCCTCTCACCAGTTTGGTGTCTCCAATCCTCTCTCAGTTCCCGCCAGCCCCTTGATTCAGTGCCCTGCTCCTGCAGTGCTGGAATGAATCTGCAGGACCCCGTCACATCCTCTGCCGTGTTGGAGGACATCAGAGTCAGGAGAGAAGCACGTGTATCCAATTAAACGGGGAAACCTCTGTCCCAGAAGGGCAGAGGGCAGCGAGTGCTGGCTGGCGGCGCAGGTGGCAGCTGGAGTATTTATTCGGGCAGCACCATCAACGTTATTTAACGAGCTCGGGTGGGTCAGCATTCCTGTTTGAAAGGAATTCCTAAATGGACTCATGAAAAGTTACTTGTCTTCCTGCCAAGGAGACAACCCCACTCCTGCTCCCTCCCTCCCGTCGGTGCCGAGCAGGAGAGATCTCCCCGCTCCCTCCCCCGTGCTCACCTGCCTCCCACACGTGCACGACACTGCCATCGCTGCCACGCTGTCACCTCAGGGGGCCTGGCACGGAGTGGGAGACAGGGCTGGGCACACAAGGCGCAGTTTGCCCCGACCCTGCACGCGGCCGACGGGCAGCGCAGAGCCATGGCTGGAGCAGAGGCTGCTCCTTTCCCAGGGGGAAGCCTGGGAGCTGCTGCTCCTCCAGCGCAGCACTGGATGCATCCCTGCGCTCTGCGCTGCCCACCGGCAAATTCCAGGTGACGGGAAACATGACGGCAGAGGTGGATGGGGCAGAGGGGCTGCTGGCAGGTCCATCCCCTGCCAGACAGGGCAGCCCATCTGTGCCAAGGGTCCGAGCGTGTCCCGGGGGGGCGCGGTGCCAGCCTGCAGCGGGGACGGGGACGGCAGCCAAGGCACGGCCCCGCGGGTGCCTCGGGCCGTGTGCTGGGGCCGGGATCCCGACGGGGAGCCCCGCAGGCGCCAGCCCATCGCCAGGGCTCCTGGCTCCTCGGGGCGTGCGGGGGACAGTGGCGAGAGCTCAGCTCCGCTGGCAGCTGGCGAGAGGTGGAGGCGTTGCTGTTATGAAAACATGCGAGGGCTGTGTCTGAAAACATTGCGCGGAGCCAGCTCCATAAATAGGCCCTTTATGGCTTTTCCCTGCGCTCAGACAGGCCCTTTCACATGCGCTTGGCTCCCGCACAGCGGGTTCCTCGGCTCAGAGAGCTCGGGGTCGGTGGGGAGGACTGGGGGGTGCTGGCAGACAGGGCACTGACACTGGCACAGCCCCGCCACCCCCCGAGCACGGGGCGCTCCCCCACACCAGCACCCACCGAACGGCAGATCTTGTCCCTCGGCAGGAGCTGCCCGTGGGAGGACAGGACCGGGACAGTGATCCGTGCTGTCATGGGACACGGGCAGCAGCTGCTCCAGTGCCACCACCTCCGCAGGCAGCACGCCCTGACACCGCAGCACACGGCCACAATTAATCAATGGGTTCATCAGGGAGCTGTCATTAACTGAGCAGCTCTGGTGGCCGCCGAGCCCGATGGCCTGTCTGGTGTCAGAAGCTGTGAGTGCAGCAGCAGCTCTTGGCTGCTTTTGGCCACATCCATTTAACACGATGACGGTTCAGTTTGTGCCCCCTCCGCAAACGTCCCCCAGTGTGGGAACACTGGTGACTAAAGCAGCGGGTGAACGATTAGTGACTCAGCGCATAATTTTGCTCGTTTTGTGGCTTTTTTTAGCACAGGGCGGACAAAGCTCACACAGCAAACCCTCGCCTGGCACCACCACCACTCCCCCTCGGCTTCCCAGAACTGGGCACCCACCTGGAGCTGGGGATCTTCTGCAGACAAGCAGCTGTTTGATGTGGTTCTACCATGGAAAACAGGGAGAAGTTGGAAAATGCTGCTAAGGGCTTTGGCTTGTTCTTCGTTCTCCCTTTTATTGTTTCCTTTCTTACCTGGGAAAGGCAAGGGGAGCAGTGCAGCCATGGAGAGACAGGCAGCCCCGGCTGTGCAGTTCATGCCGTGCTGGCACTGACCCGGCAGCTGCCTTTGTCAAGAGCAAAGCACTGAGCTCTCGTCTTGGCGGTAAGTGATGTCTGCAAACACCAGGTGCCGGCTTGAATTAACAAGTTCTTTGAGCTGGAATTGTGCTGTGAAACAGCCAATGCTTCTCATGGAGTAACCTCTGCCCAGGCCACCTGCAACAGCCCAGGGACCACACGAATGACTACAATCCAGGGGCTGGGGACAGTGACAGGGACATGTCATCAATTTCTTCTTATCCTTACAGATAGGGCAGCCCCAGCACAGCAGCCACCCGAGTGCAGAAACCTGACATGAGAGAGCAGGTCCTGCCCTGGGTGGCTCCGTGTCTGGCGGTGCCAGCCTGGCCATCAGCATGCCCACACCTCCAAGTCATCAGTATAGGAGCAGAGACTGAGGTCCACATCCTTGGCACTGCCACCACACCTGCACAGAGCCCCCTCCATCCCAGCTGAGCTACCCCCAGGTCCTCGATGTCACCTCCCTTGTCCCTGCATCTGTCCAACCAGCACCAGTGTGACCAGTGCAACCAGTGCCAGCTGCTCCTGTCTACCATGTGAAACCACTGCCACTGGTGGCAGATGGTCATTCATTATCACCAAACCCTCATATGGGGCCAGAGAGACATTGCCCCAAAGCAGCTCCGGGGGTGGCAGGCCCAGCCAGCATGGGGGGGACAGGGAATCGCCACCTCCCTAAAGCAGCTTCGTCTCTGCTTTCTCTTTAATGATTTCCCAGCTGCTTCCCCATTTCAGCCGATAATGGGACTTCACTCTCTATCTGGGTCTNTGCTGCTCCTCCAGCGCAGCACTGGATGCATCCCTGCGCTCTGCGCTGCCCACCGGCAAATTCCAGGTGACGGGAAACATGACGGCAGAGGTGGATGGGGCAGAGGGGCTGCTGGCAGGTCCATCCCCTGCCAGACAGGGCAGCCCATCTGTGCCAAGGGTCCGAGCGTGTCCCGGGGGGGCGCGGTGCCAGCCTGCAGCGGGGACGGGGACGGCAGCCAAGGCACGGCCCCGCGGGTGCCTCGGGCCGTGTGCTGGGGCCGGGATCCCGACGGGGAGCCCCGCAGGCGCCAGCCCATCGCCAGGGCTCCTGGCTCCTCGGGGCGTGCGGGGGACAGTGGCGAGAGCTCAGCTCCGCTGGCAGCTGGCGAGAGGTGGAGGCGTTGCTGTTATGAAAACATGCGAGGGCTGTGTCTGAAAACATTGCGCGGAGCCAGCTCCATAAATAGGCCCTTTATGGCTTTTCCCTGAGCTCAGACAGGCCCTTTCACATGCGCTTGGCTCCCGCACAGCGGGTTCCTCGGCTCAGAGAGCTCGGGGTCGGTGGGGAGGACTGGGGGGTGCTGGCAGACAGGGCACTGACACTGGCACAGCCCCGCCACCCCCCGAGCACGGGGCGCTCCCCCACACCAGCACCCACCGAACGGCAGATCTTGTCCCTCGGCAGGAGCTGCCCGTGGGAGGACAGGACCGGGACAGTGATCCGTGCTGTCATGGGACACGGGCAGCAGCTGCTCCAGTGCCACCACCTCCGCAGGCAGCACGCCCTGACACCGCAGCACACGGCCACAATTAATCAATGGGTTCATCAGGGAGCTGTCATTAACTGAGCAGCTCTGGTGGCCGCCGAGCCCGATGGCCTGTCTGGTGTCAGAAGCTGTGAGTGCAGCAGCAGCTCTTGGCTGCTTTTGGCCACATCCATTTAACACGATGACGGTTCAGTTTGTGCCCCCTCCGCAAACGTCCCCCAGTGTGGGAACACTGGTGACTAAAGCAGCGGGTGAACGATTAGTGACTCAGCGCATAATTTTGCTCGTTTTGTGGCTTTTTTTAGCACAGGGCGGACAAAGCTCACACAGCAAACCCTCGCCTGGCACCACCACCACTCCCCCTCGGCTTCCCAGAACTGGGCACCCACCTGGAGCTGGGGATCTTCTGCAGACAAGCAGCTGTTTGATGTGGTTCTGCCATGGAAAACAGGGAGAAGTTGGAAAATGCTGCTAAGGGCTTTGGCTTGTTCTTCGTTCTCCCTTTTATTGTTTCCTTTCTTACCTGGGAAAGGCAAGGGGAGCAGTGCAGCCATGGAGAGACAGGCAGCCCCGGCTGTGCAGTTCATGCCGTGCTGGCACTGACCCGGCAGCTGCCTTTGTCAAGAGCAAAGCACTGAGCTCTCGTCTTGGCGGTAAGTGATGTCTGCAAACACCAGGTGCCGGCTTGAATTAACAAGTTCTTTGAGCTGGAATTGTGCTGTGAAACAGCCAATGCTTCTCATGGAGTAACCTCTGCCCAGGCCACCTGCAACAGCCCAGGGACCACACGAATTACTACAATCCAGGGGCTGGGGACAGTGACAGGGACATGTCATCAATTTCTTCTTATCCTTACAGATAGGGCAGCCCCAGCACACAGCAGCCACCCGAGTGGAAACCTGACATGAGAGAGCAGGTCCTGCCCTGGGTGGCTCCGTGTCTGGCGGTGCCAGCCTGGCCATCAGCATGCCCACACCTCCAAGTCATCAGTATAGGAGCAGAGACTGAGGTCCACATCCTTGGCACTGCCACCACACCTGCACAGAGCCCCCTCCATCCCAGCTGAGCCACCCCCAGGTCCTCGATGTCACCTCCCTTTTCCCTGCATCTGTCCAACCAGCACCAGTGTGACCAGTGCAACCAGTGCCAGCTGCTCCTGTCTACCATGTGAAACCACTGCCACTGGCGGCAGATGGTCATTCATTATCACCAAACCCTCATATGGGGCCAGAGAGACATTGCCCCAAAGCAGCTCCGGGGGTGGCAGGCCCAGCCAGCATGGGGGGGACAGGGAATCGCCACCTCCCTAAAGCAGCTTCGTCTCTGCTTTCTCTTTAATGATTTCCCAGCTGCTTCCCCATTTCAGCCGATAATGGGACTTCACTCTCTATCTGGGTCTGAGAGGCGCTTGCCTTGTTCAGGCTGGAGAAAATCAATTCCCCTCTCACTCAAGTCTTTCCAAGAGAGATGAACTGAAGATCGCGCCTGCCTGAGCAAAATATTTATTCAGTCTGGGAACAGATTTACTTTTGAACCTTCTATAAATACAGCTGAGGGCCCTGATTTAATCCCTTACCAGAAGACCTAATTTTATTTGTTTTATGTTTTAAAGAATCCTCCCCTTTCCAACGCCTTGTCAGCAGGTGAAGAAAGGCAGGATTTTTGGCACTTGGCAATGGTTGGAGGATGCCAGGGGTAGCCAGTGAGATGCCCACACCACCCACACCTGGGTTCTGCAGGGTTTCCTGCTCTCTGTTACTGATTTACACCCATCAAACTGCTGCTGAGGCTGGGGCAGGCAGGGAGAGGCCAAATCCTCCACAGAGGTGTCTTTGTGACCCTGCCTGCCCTGCCCTCATGAGGGTCCCCGTGCTGGGGGCAGAATCCCCATCTCAGCACAGCCACTGCCTGGCTCCCTGCACGACCCTCTGCAGCCCCCCAGGACCAGTGACCACCTTCCTGCAGCCCCGTCACCCCTGTCTGCTCGAGCCCCCTGGGACCAGCTGCAGTTCTCTCCATCCACAGCAAAACAGGCTTCGTGCACCGCCTGCTAATTAGGATTGTGTTTATCTGTGATGCAGCCGGGACTCCATCACCAACCAGCGCCTCTGCCCATCGCCCTCCCCACGGGGTGACACAGCGAGCGGGGACCCTGCTCAGGACCACCAGCCCTGACCCTCCAAGGGTGCTGTGTCCTGCCCTGCCAGCGTTATCTGTCACTCCACAGCCACATGTGCCTTGGCTGGGGCTGCAGAGGAGTCGTGGTCCCCACCACTGGCAGGAGAAGGAAAAGCCAGGAGTGGTTGGGCAGTGGGGAGTGCCCAGAGAGGATCCTGCTGCCCTCACATCTCACTGTCACACACCACCGTGCCCTCGCCAGAGAGAGGGTTTGCCCAAGTCCTTAGAGGTTCTGAAAAGCTTTCCCAGCGCCAAGCAGAGGCCAAGCCCCAGCAGGTGCTGGAGCTGATTTTTTGCTGCCAGAGCCCACCTTGGCGCTTCCCTGGGCTGGAGCCCCGTGCCCGCGGGAGCAGCACTGGCACCGCAGCAGTGCCGGCAGCAGGCCAGCACATGAAAGTGCAGGAGGCTGCCGAGTGTCTGTAAATCCCTTGGATTCATCCGCTGCCTAAGTCGGCATCAGTCTGCGCTCATCCTACCCCGCGCGTCCGGCCCCGCCTTGCGCCTTCCAGCAGTAACGGAGCGCACAGGTGAGGTTCTGGCACCGATCTGGACGTCAGGGTGACAGTCCCTGGTCCCTCCCAGAGCTCTGCAGCAGCTCCTGGCCGAAGCGAGCTCCTGCACAGCCCCAGGATGGACAGAAGGACCCCAACCTGGACGCGGGAATTGCTGTGTTCCCATTTTACACATCCCCAGTCCTTGTAAGGCTCCTCCAAAGGCACAGCGTGCTCTACACCACGATTGGCTTGCTAGTTTGACACACTTCTTAAATTGCTATTACACCTGTTGGCTAATTACCTTCTCTGGAAACCAGAGAGGACAGAAATTTGACATTGAACTGTGCAAACCTGCAGCCCTCCGGATGCAGGCTGGGGCTGGGGGAGAGTTGGGGACTGGGAATATGGCACTCTGGAAGCATCTCTCCATGCCCCACCAGCTGACCATCTGGCCCCACAGATGACCACTGCTGCTGCCCCACATGCTGGTGGGACGGGGAGTGGAGAGCCCAGGAACCCCAGTGAACCCCCTGCACCACATCCCAGGGTGCCAGTGCTGCCCTTCCCACACCCTCTGCCTTCCACAGCACAGATTAATCTGGGAGAGCTTTAATCCGCTAAAGCCCTTTCGTAACAGCCCTCAAAAATAAGCCTGGAGAGTTCCTAATACTTCTTGAAAATTTGGAGTTGGGATATTTATAGGCTCTGGCCTTGCGTGCGATGAAGTGCACCCAGCGCTGGGTGGGAGAGCTCTGGGGTGGGGGCACCTTCTCTGGGGGTACCCCCAGCCAGAGCTCAGCTCTCCCCCCCAGCCCAGCCAGCAGCCACCCTGTGCCGGTCCCAACCTCCCGCCAGCTCGGTAACAAGCTTCCCTTGTTTGGGATTTTTATGTTGGGTGTTTTTTTTTTTTCCTACGAGCATTTCCAGCTCCTCAGAAGAGTCTCCGGCCCCGCACAGACGGGCTCTGTGCCTCCAGCCCTTCAAACGGATGCAAAGCAGTGGCGCCCCCGACCAAGACAAACAGCGGTGACGCCGCGTCCCACGGGGAGGGCAAGGGGAGCAAATCACACACAGGAACAGGGGAAGTTCGGGGAAAACGCAAATCCCCCAAAATGTGCCGGAAAATACCTGCGTCCACTGAAACCAGGAGACTGGGGTCCCAGTCTGCTGATTCCCAGCCACCACCACTGGTGGCCATTGGCAGTTCTGCCGCACTGGTCCTGGTCTCAGCAGGGTCCAGGGAGCCCCTGGACATCCAGGGCAGCATTGCTGCACTTGCAAGGACCAGGTCACTGGTCACACATCGCTCCTGCTCCAACAGATAAAGGGAAAAATACTCTCAAAAAGCTCCTGGCCCTTTGCCATATGGTTTTACAAAGATGTGACCTCCAGAGGCAGTGGCTGCAGAGTTCTCCCAGTTCCAAGGCAGCAGAACTGGGAGGTTACTGGAACATGAGGAGGCACCTCTGATCTTACAGAGGCAAAACCCCAGCTCCTTCATCCCCCTCCGTGTGGAGCAAGAGCCAGTGGCCACATATCAGAGGCAGAAATACTCAAATTGGAGACAAAGCGCAGGGCACAGCTGGTGGCATCAGCTCGGATCCCCCTAGAAAGGCCTCAGCTCACCCCCTGCCTGGTGGGCACGAGGCAGAGGAATGGGTAGAGGTGGCACAGATCTGCCAGACTCAAATCTGCTGGCTAAAGGAACCCAGGATCTCGTGGTGGGAAGCAGCAGGGATGCCCAGCTCCCACAGCACCCCCAGCCCAGCCACTGCTGCCTGACCAAGCAGCTCCTGACTCCAGGCAGACACAGGCACGGATTAGGGCTTCACCTCAAAATGTTTCCTTTGCAATTTCCCAGTGATCTTTCTTATCAACTAATTAAAAAATTTCCATAATTAGGCCAGGGAAAATCACGACTCAGGAACGTTCCCATTTCAAAGTGGCACAGACTGTTTGGCACCAAGGGCTCAGAGCCCTCACCAGAGCTGGGCTCCACCAGTGCCCTCCCCCAGCACCGGGGGTCTGCCTGGGCTCACCCACCCTTCTCCCTGGCACTCTGCTGGGAATTCGTCCTGGGGAAAAGGNTCCCCCGCAGGGCCCTGCAGCCCCAAGGCCCCCTGTCACCCTTCTCCCTGGCACTCTGTTGGGAATTCGTCCTGGGGAAAAGGCTGTTTACATTGTGGAGGGAAAAATGGTGGGTTTTGTAAAAAAAAAACACCATAAAAGGCTCTCTGACATCAGGGTGCCTTCAGACCCTGTGAAGTCAGGAGTGCTTAGGGGGGCACTTGCTCTGCCCCACACCTCGGGGTGCCTGTGCCAGCTATGTACCATGTACCATGTACCATGGCCAGGCTGGGCACACCAGCAGAGTTCCCATGGACAAACATCGTAACACCCCTGAAAGACCAACCCCTGCATCCAGAGGAGCACCAGGTGAGCTCCTACAGGACCTGTGGCATCCCCTGTCTGCAGAGCAGCTCATGGCTCCTTAAATCTGCTGTTCCCTTTGACAGCTGGCAGGTAAATTGTTGTGGTTCTAACAGAAATGGAGCAGTTGTTACAGTGCAGCCACAGCTTGGGTTTCCTTGAGAGCACAGACTTAATTCCTGACAGGGGCTTCCTGACACAGAAATTATGGTGCTATTTTGGAGGCAATCTCAGAACATCAGACTAAGAAACAGCCTTTGTACATCACAATATTGTTGCTAAATTGACAAATAGATCCTCATGGGCTTCATTATTCTGCTCCGGGTGCACAGTTTCGCATTTTTATTTTCCCTAGAAATGATTAAAGGGCTGCAGAACCACGGGCTCTGGCTTTGGAAAATTCAAGCTCCAGCCCCGATCGAGCTGAGGAACAGAAGCAGGTGGGTGGGCTGCAGGGCTCAGAGAGAGAATCTCTGCTTCTACCTTGTTTAAGTCTGACATGCTCTGGAGACTTCTTTGTGCTTCCAAGACAGGTTTTCTTCCAGCCCTGAAAATTCACCAGTGTAAAGCAACGTGACTGACATGTCCAGTACTGGATTGGGAGCATCCCTGCGAAGATCCTTGTTCAGTCAATACCAAACTTGTGTTGTGCTCTTGTAGAAACACATTGATCTCCCCAGAAACACTAGATAAAAGCCAAACAAGAGGCAGATCTCCAGAAATACAGCAAACAGCCACAAGACCAGAGTTGCTTTACCAGCCATCAGCTGATGTCTGAGTATGCTGGGGCAATGCTCAAGGGGTATTTTTGGGTTGGAATGGCTGTGGATGGCCACAGCCAGGGTGAGCTCCTTGTGCTGCTCTGTCAGGGCCACAGCACCACTCCAGGCCCCACTCATCCCTGCCAGCCCACAGGGATGAAGAGCAGGAGGGTGCAGGTGGGTGCCAGTGGCACGTCCCCACTGGCACATTGATGGCAGCCTTGTCCCAGGACAGCTGGGAACGCCAGGCAGAGCACCAGCCCTCCATGCACAGCACTGAGGAGGGGACGGGGTGGGGTGGGGTGGCTGCTCCGGGCCTGCCAGCAGCACACGTTCCAGCAGGATGGCACCTCCTCCCCTGAGCAGGGCCCCTGACCCTCACCTACCGCAGCCAGTACACACAGCCTTGCACGGTCCAGCGACAGGGACGAGAGAGCCACAAGGTCCAACAAGTATTTCTTATTCTTGGGACTATCAAACCAACCTCCTGATTTATCCATACAGAGGCTGCTGCTTCATCAGAACCAAACTGTGCTCGGGCAGTGAGAGCAGCTGCCCCGGAGCCCCAGCAGAGCATGATGAGCCCCGGGATGCTCAGGGATGCTCGGGGATGCTCTTGCACAAGACACACAGTGGGAAGTCACAGCCCAGCGTGACGTCACAGCCCTGCTAACGCAGAGCCTGGCTCTGTGCATTCACAGATGGAGCCACATCCAGGGTCACACCAGCCTTTTTTCCCAATGCACGTGGCAGACTATAGAACGAGCACGAAAGTCACAGCACACGGTATCATCACCTGGCTCTGAACTCTGCATATGGCATGAGAGTTTCTGGTCGGCAGAATCACACCGGCAGCTACTGAGGGGCTGACACAGCTCCTCCATTCCCACGGAGCCATTCCACTGAGTGACAAACATCACTCAGCAAAGCCGCTGGGCTGGATGCTCCATCGTAAAACACCTGCAGCCACTTAAAAGAAAAAAAAGCCGGTGTTGGTGGATTTGGCTGGCGTTGGCTGCAGAAACTCCCAGGCAGGCTGGCAGCCGGGACAGAGCCTCGTTTATCCGCGGGCTGTCACACACGGCGGCACTGCCCATTGATGCTATTTTCAGGCCACACGCAGACACAGCAGCTCACACAAACCTCTCTGCTCAGACACCCCAGACGATCGGGGGTGAAGCCGATGTGTGCACAGCGCTGAGCAGCCCGGGGCCAGCTTCTGTCTCGTATTTTCATCCAAATCTGCTCCCGGCAAAGGTGCTGCCAGCCCGGATGTGGCCCACAGACACATTTCAGCCCTCGCAGGGGCAGCTCCAGCAGCAAGGTGCCAATGAGCTGGTGCTGATCTGTCTACACTGGTGAATCAACCTAGAAACCCCTGAGAACCTTCAGAAGTTCTCCAGGCCCTGGACCCCTCACCTTCACACAGAATCATCTCCTCTATTTAAGCAACACTTTCAAGCTTTGCTCTGAAAACAAATTGCAGCCGCTCGTGCCAAGATGTTGTTTTCCCACACGCCCATCCAGCAGGATCGGCGCTCACGTCCCCGCCGCGGCGCTGCCGAGGGCAGGCACAGGCACGTCCCTGTGCCGGGATCCGGGGGTTCGCTCTGGGGCAGAGCAGAGCCCCAGCCCTGCCCACCCCAGTGCAAACTCCTCAAAAGCTTCCACCATAACTCGCTGCTGCTCCGAGCTAACAGCGAAGTCTATCGATAATGGCCAGGGAGAGCAGGCGATCCACCGGGTGAGGATCCTGCTGCTGCCTCCACGTGCCTGGACCGGGGCACCCCACTGCCCCACCCCAAGACACGGCACCCGCGGCCCACATTGCCAACAGAAAGCGCTTTTGTACGGCTCGGAGAAGCTGTAAAAGCCGAGTGCTGCTGTGGAGGAAGCCGGACCCTCAGCTCCATTCCCAACACGGACCTCTCCGTGTCTCGATCCCACCATGGACATATGGAGCTCCGGGCACCCTGCAGACAAGCCAGGGGACACGCAGGGTGTGCTGTGCACCCCGACCAGCAGAGCAGGACTCAGGGGGACCCAGGGACCACCCCACCACCCACCGCCCCGGCCATGCCGCACATCCCAACGCCTGGGCCAGCGCCGCCCGGGCCCAGGTGCTGCCACAAACCCCAGCCCAGCACACGCCCGTGGGGGTCTCACGCTCTGCACCCCACAGGCGCCCTGGGGACGAGCGGGGGTCACCGGCACCCACGCGGGTCCTGCTCTGCGTGGGAACCGCAACCCCGCTCGGAAGAGGGGCTGCGCCGGGGCCTGGGTAAAGTTCCGCTGAAGAAGTTTCCCTCCTGCCCTGACCCCTCCGGGAGGTCAGCGGGGTCCGGGCTCCGCCG
>WEIV01005277.1:184747-204628 GCA_013390005.1 Calyptomena viridis
GGAGGGGGGAACCGCGGCGGCGCATCCCGGTGCTGCATCCCGCAGCTGCATCCCGCAGCGGCGCCCGGGGCACGGAGAGAGACTCCCGCCGCGCACACCTCGGTCCCGGGTGCCCCGGGCTGGGACACTGGGGACACAGGGGCTTCCCAGGGGATTTGGGGGCTCGGTAGGGTGTGCAGAGGAGGGGGACACAGGGGGGCTGTTGGGAGGGCGCCTGGATTTCAGAGTACTGAGATGCCCAGTGCCACCAGCGCCGTGGAACATGGTGGGTCAGGTCTCAGACCTGCCAGGACGAGGGTCTCCAGTCCGGGAGCTCCTAGAGGGGACAGAGGAGGTGGCACTGTGGGACTGCAGGGCTTCCTCCGCCAGCGGCAGAGCCCTTGGTCCGACCCAGACCAGGGGGCAGCAGGGTGGGATAAAGCCTTGGCCACGGCCGGGCAGCCCAGCTGCTCCACGGGGGTGAACCGGAGCCGGGGAGGACGGAGGAAGGGGACTTGCAGGGAGACGCTCTTCGCTCCTCGGTGTCGCAGCTGGAGCACAAGGCGCTGCCAGGCAAAGGCTCCTCTGCTGCCGTGCGCCTGCCTTGTGCTAAGATCAACAATTTTAAGTGCAAAAGCCTGCACTGGCCTGTCGCTGTCATCAGTATTAATATTTTAGCAGCTCCCAGAACCCTTCAGCGGGGCCGCACAATTGCTGACACGGGAGAGGAGATATAAAAGTCCCCCTGCCCGCCCCAAGGAATACGCTGTCTAGACACGTTATATAATCACATTTTGCCCTCCACCAGGACACTTCGCAGAGGATCTCAAAGCACTTCCCAAAACTGCTAATTGAGCTTTGGAGTCCAGCTGGGAGGGAACTGCTTTGGCCAAGAGCCCTCTCCTCCAGAGCAGGTGCCCAGGGGCTCCTGTCTCCCAGAGCACTCGCCTGCTCACTGCTTTGCCTCCAATAAAACATGGAATTGCTGCCAATGGGAAGAGGTGTGATTGGCCCTGCGCTGTCAGTGGCAGAGGGTTGAACTGCAGAAGTGGGGACACAACACGTGCTGCTCCGAGCCCCCCCAAGCCCACGGAGGACCACGGCTTCAGGAGGCTCCAGGGGCTCCAGCTGCCAGGGAAGGGGAGCCAGGAGCAAGGAGTCCCAGTTTGAGTTAATTCTGAGTCTGCAGGTCCTGGAATACAAGCAGGTGGGATAAGCAGCAGCAGATCCCACCTGCCCACACAAGGAGCCCTTCTCCCCACTGCTGCTGAGGCAGGGTTGGATCCCCAAGAGAAGCAATGTGGCACCACTGAGCCTCGGCCTGACTCATAGATCACATTGGGTTTTCAGAACCCTTTCTCCGAAGCTTGGTGCATTTGTTTGCTGTGCCATCTGATTTTCACAATGTAGGATGGGTTTTTTTCCTCCTATAAATAATTACAGGCACTCTAATGGATCTCAAACCTTGCAGTACCTTGGCTGTCAGAAGCCTGATGATGACGGTGTAGCTGTTTTCTTCAAGGAGAGAGACAGGGCTGTGGCTCCTCCACACTTTTTTCACTTACTTTAACCCTTCCAGCCTCATCCAGACTCCACCATGGGACAGGGAAAGGACTGTAGTCTCCCTTCCACGTACAGGTATCAGGAAGTGTGGGGATGAGGCTTCTTGCCTGACTCACATCTCCCAACATTCCAGCACTGGAGGGCACAGATGCATTGCTTCCCCTCCATGGGAACCTGGCTTCCCTCTCCCAAGGGCAGTCCTTCATACCACTTCTCCCTGGGATATTGTTTGTGCCGAGACCATGGAGATACGTTGCCCTCAAACCTTTTGGTTTGCTGCAGGTGTCTCTGAAGCTGCAGACAAATCTCTAAACAAAGAGAAGTTTCCAGCAGTCTCCAGCTGCAGTGCCCCAAAATGCTGTGGGACAGAGCAGCAGAAGGAGTAGCACGTCCAGCCCCTCCGTTGTCCTGCAGTTGCTCACAAGGTTTCTTCCATCCCCGTGCTCAGTTCTGTACAGCAGCTTTGTGCATTGAAAACAGCAGAAATGAGCCTACAACGGAATGGGCACTGCCAGGAGGGAACTATGGGGGGATGGACACTACCAGGAAGGAATGGGCACTGTCAGGGTGATGTTTCCCCTTTCCTGACGTTCCTGGAGCTCAGCAGCTCCACGTTCAGTAAACAGGGAGTTTTACAATTACCTCAGTATTCCACATTCTCTGGCAGCTCCAACATCCCCCCACGCAGGGAGGTGCTGGTGCTCTTGGGGATGCCACGGTGGCACCTCACTGATGAGCCAAGTGATGAGTGGGGGCGACGACCTGTCCCAGACACGGTGCTGGTGAGACGTTGCCAATCCCAAATGTGGAGCCCCAGGACCTCGGGGAAGGAGGACCCCTCCTGCACCACCCATCAGGGTCCCATGGCACCAGCTGGCTGCAGTGCCCAGCCCTCTGGATGCAGTGAGAGCTGTGTGTCTCCTTTCCTGCCACGCTGTGGCAGGGTCTGGCACCAGACAGAGCTCAGACTTCTGGGCACACAAGACAGGTGGGCGAAGGAGGGGCTGTGTGCAGAGGCTGAGCCAGGGCCCCACGGCCAGGGAAGGTCGGTGTGGGGTGGTTCAGGCCTGGCATCACTTTCCAGGAAGGCTGGCTGGCTCCTCAGCAGCCGTGCTGAGCTGTGCCAAGCTGCTCCAGCAGCTGCCATGGCCGTTCAGCAGCTGTTGAGCTGTAATTGCTCATTGAGTCATAATTTATTTTTTTTCCCGGTGAAAGCGGCACTGTCAGGGAATTAAAATCTTTTCAAAAGCCCATAAAGATTTCATAAACGTTTCAGAGCCAGATCAGGGGGGGTTTAGCACCTTCACAGCCAGGAGCCAGCCAGGCGATGGGGAGACCAGCACTCCCAGCCACAACCAGTTAAAGGAATGACAGAGCTGGGCAGCACCAGCCCGAGGGAGCCGAGTGAGGCTGCACTGCCCCTTCCCCACCCAGCAAAGGGCAGGACTGGTTTCCAGTTCATAGACCGGCTGTGAGGGCCCAGGTGGGCTCGGGGTTGTTCACCTTGATTCCCATGACGTGCTGCTGATGCAGGTTGTGGGATGGTGGAGAGCAAAAAGCTGACACAGAGCAAGTGCAGCTGCACCAACCCCATTAAGTGCAGCTTTCACTTGTGCCTCATCATCCCAATTAACAGGTAACCCTGCTCAGGCCACTGCTGAGATCAGCCCAGCACGGGCAAGAGGTGCCAGCCCTGCAAACACCCCTGTTTGGATTCAGAGGAGCCCATGGTGTCCTCAGGGGCAGAGGTTTGCATTCTGTCAGAGCTGTTGTAGACAGGGAATAAGTTTTTCTGTTTGCAGGGGATGGACACACTGCACTCCCCCCACACCGTCCTGGGCACCTGCTATTTTCAGTGGGGATGTGGAGCCTCCTTTGATCATCCCCCCATGAGCTCTGTAAGATATCGAGTCCAGGCTCCTGCAGCCTCTGCAACCCCACTCTGCCTGAACGTGCTTCCCAAGGAAAGGCTCAGGAAAACTGGAGCAGTGCAGCCTCTGGGGCAGCAGGGACCCCTGTGCCCCGGGAGATTAAACGGGGGGCAGCCCCTACAGACCCACCCTCTGCTTTGCACCCCAGGAGCTGCACACCCACCTCCCCCTGACACCAGCACCCTGCACCCATGGGTGCCACTGGCACGATGGGCCTGGTTCTCTAACCAGGGCACAGAAGTGAGAGCATGAATTGGGTCAGAGCAGAGCTGAGCACCCATTTGGGCACCTACGGGCACAGGAAACGCCCCACTGGGTGCAGGGGTAACACAGGGAGCCCCAGCCCCAGCTCCTGGAACCTGCCAGCCCTGGGCACCACTTTGAGAAGCACCTGAGTGACAGAAACACCAATAACTCATCGTTAGGGGAGAGGCTGCTGTTACTTTATGGCTGTCATTATTTCCTTCCTATTGTAACTTTTAATTAAAATCTATGGAAGGCCGATAACTGCTCCTTCTGCATAATTGCAGAGAGTAAATTTTATTATATAGGAAAGAGGTTTTAATTTTTAATAGACTTATTTTTGAGAAAGAGCAACACTTTGAAGGGATCTGTGAGCCCCAGTAACATTATCAAAGGCAAGAAGAGGAACAAAGATGGGTTTATTACATGTTCCCCATAAAACCGTTACTTTAGAGGAGTTTTGTGCTTCCTCCTAATGAGAGATGAATTGCACCAGCTCCATTTGCTGTAGGAAGAAAATTAAAATAAAACTGATAAGAGGCCCAGCCTCTAGCTCCTGACTTACCTCCCAATTATAAATGAAAGCTCACAGGCATTCCAGAGATGGGGCTTGATGTCTACATTAATTATAAATAAATTATCTACACTTAATGTTTAAATGAAATTCCAGATAAAGCTTTATATTTAGAAAAGTGTTGCATCAGTGCATAAATATTTATGCAAGGAGTCTGGGTGAACTGCGGCTGCTTCGGAGTGACGTCGGAGCAAGGAGCTCATTGAGAGTGCTGAGCCCACCAGAGCTGGGAGGGGAGTGGGACAGTTGGGTTCCAAACTCGACCCACCACTGGCTTTTGGAGAGGGGAAGTGATGGGACATGCTGGGGCCACGTCAGCCTCACATGAGCCACATGAAGAGCAGCAGCACCCACTGCCTGTGGCCAGGACAGACGGAGTCCCTGGCTGTCTCTCCCCCCCTCATCTTTCTCCAGCCCCCAGGACCCTCCAGCCATGTCCCACAGACCCCAGAGGGGGTGATGGAGCCAGGGCAGAAAGGTCTTTAATGAAGCCAGGGTGGAAGAGGAGAAATCTGACAGGCCCCAGTTCAAAGCTGTGTGGGAAAACAGTAAGAGAGAATAAATAAAATGGGTTAAAATTGTTCATTCCATCACTTGTGCAGGAGTTCAGCTGAGGTCCAGGCAGGATCCAGCACCCTGAGCAGCCACCACTGAGGTGGGACAACATCCCAGCCAGGGCAGAGCATCCCTGTGAGGGAGAACATCCCTGTCAGGGGAAGAATCCCAGCCAGGAGCACACACGAGCCAGCAGGGAGGGCTGGGCAGGCAGAGCTGGGTGCAGTTGGCCCAGGAGATGCCGCAGGGTCACCTTTGGTATCGCAGTGCTGCACAGTCCTCATTCTGCAACGGGAGCAGTATCTCATTTCTTCCTCAATTAGCTCCTGATTATCAGTGTCCCAGGGCCCCTTTCCAGTCTCTGTTTAATGCACCATTAATAATTCATTTCTCAGATAGCAGGAACGCAGCGCGAGGTTGGGGCTTTGTGACTAATAAGTACGAGAGCAACCCTCATCTCCAAGGGACAAATGAAGGGAACAAAAATAAAGTGGAAGAATCAAAGATAATATGTTTTGTGGCCTTTAATCAAACACTGGATAACGGGTTTGATTACTCAGGTGAAGAGCACACACACACACTCCGTGGTGGCCACAGTCTGTGCCTCGCCAGCACCGTCGCCTTCCAACCACCTTCTCTGGCACAGAGGGAAACTGAGGCATCTCGAGGCAAAACTGGGGCTGGTCCTCACTGCGCTGCTCCCAGGTTTGGGGGTTTAGGTGCAAGCTGGATCTTTCCTCAAGCTGGAAAATCCCAGGTCCAGATTTCCGGGTGCCCGATAGAGGCAGCACAGCCCGGCAGCTGCACATTAAGTGTGACGGGTTTCTGACAGATCCAATTATAAAGCCAAGTCTCAGCAGAATTGAGGCCCTGAGATTTAGTGCATGAAATTTGGCTCGGGAGTTTTTGGATATTGCAGCTTGTGCCATGGGTCCCCGCAGGCCCCAGGCTGTGCCAGCACTTGCCAGATATCCCTGGGTCTCACCCCCACGGTGCTGCATCCCCTCCCTGCCCATCCTGCCGATGCCCAGCCCAAAGAGAGTCACCTAAAAGCGGCAGGAAGGAGAGCAGCCACCCCCAGCAGTGCTGTGGAAGGGGGACCTGCAGCCCTCTGGCTCTTCTGCCCCTCGGAGAGCTGCCCTGTCCCAGGGGTTGTTCCTGCCCCTGCACAGCCACGTGGATCACACACAGACTGTAAATCTCTTGCCTCCCGGCAGCTGAGCTTCTGCCCAGTCCTTTCTGCACAGCCCTAGGAGGGTATTTTTAGCCCTTTCCTAGAAAAACGAGGTGGGCACATGTGGTGGTCCTATCCTTGGCTGACCAGGGACTTGGCTGCCCTGGGAATGCTCCTCAGAGGAAAACGGCCAAGAAACCTCCAGGGACCAAGATCTGAGCCAGTGAGGACACAGGGACGTCAGACCAAAGCTCCCACGGTGCTCTGGTCCAAAGAGACGTCGAGTCTGTGCCAGGCATAGGGCTGCCCTGCCCCAGCCAGAGCTGCACAAGCTCATTCCACCAAAACCACTGGATTAGGGGGTTTATTTTACTTTTTCTAAGTGGCTGAAAGCACAGTGCTGTGCCCCGGTGCTGACAGGGGACCCTGGGGTTGCAGGTGGGCAGGAAGCTTGGGATAATTGCTGGCAGGCTGCAGCACCACCCTGGGATCAGAGATGCATCACTGTCCCCTGGCTCAGGAACCTGGGAGCTGTTAGGAAAAAAGATTTGCTTTTACACCCTCGAGGCTGTTCCATCCTCTGCCATCCACAGCTGAGCCCGGGCTGGCAGGAGCAGCCGGGAGGGCGGTGCTGGGTGGGCTGGGTGGTTGTGGGGGCCTGGGAGCCTCCCCACTCCCGGCTTTTGTGCCCTCCTGGAGGCACCCATTGAATGGGTGCAGCCCCCTCCCCAGGCCCGGATGGCCCCTGTGCACTGCCAGCTCACAGTTGGGCAGTGGGGACCCACACTGGGCACAGGTGGCAGTGGGTACCTGTGTGCCACCCAGCAGGGACACCTCTCCAAGCCACCTGGATCGAGCAGCCCCTGGTCTCAGCATCCTCCTCCCCGTGCCCCTGCAATGCCCTGGGCATGTGCCCCGCTGTGCTCAGCTGGCATCCCCCGCCACGTGCTAGGGAGCTGTTTTAATCTAAGCAGAATAAACCTGCAGTGATTATATTTCCTGCCTCCCGCTTGGGGCGCGAGGGAAATTGTTTGATGCTAATCCCCTTGTTTAATCCACCAGCATCCTGACATGCGAACAGTCAGGATTAACTCCCGGCGGGAATCGTTCCACGTGTGGTTGTCAGTCCTGGGAACGGCAGAGCCGAGCAGGACAGGGATGTCCCCACGCACTGTGAAGGCTCCAGTGTTCTCCTGACAGCAGAGGAGAGGGGATGCAGGACCAGTGTGGAGGTAAAACATGGTTTTCAGGATCAAATTCCTCCACCACAAGCACTTTCCACCAGACTGGACTTTCTCCTGGTATGGAGAGATAGGCTCCAGCTGTCCCAGGAAAGGTCACCTCAGAGGCTGATGTGATCCCGGGCTCTGGCAGAGATACGGTGTGATAGCCAGATTTTCAGATGTGCCTGAGAAGCAAAACTCAGTCCCCATCCCCCTCACCCATAAAGGCACCAGGCTCATCCTGCTGCTGCCCAGGCCAGAGCCACAGGGCAGGATGGAGCCTCCCCCAGGGCACGACCCCCAGCCCCAGGCACTGCTTTGATAAACATGCCCAGGATCCTTCTCTGCCTGTTCTGTGCCCTCCTTGCTGCAGACCTGCCCTGGATTTCGATTTGCCTGACTTTATCTTCCAGCCTCAGTTCTCATTATTCCTCTCTGCCAAGTTAAAGAGCCCTTTAATACCTGGCAGTTTTCTCCCCAGGAAGGTACTTGCACGCTGTAATCAAGCCACATCTCAGGCTCCTTCCTGATAAGTCAAACAGGCTGAGAAATAAGTCCCACTAAACACCAGACTTAGGAAAGGGCCAACCAGAGGCACTGCCAGGCAGAGGAGCCTGAGGTTTTCCAGCTGGTGCCTTGAGAGGGGAATTGGTGCTTTCTGACGCACTGATGACAAATGAAATGAGCTGTGAAAAATAAATTGCTGCATTGCTCTGACTCTGTGAGCACACGTGGCTGCCGGGGGCACAGGGGGGTGCTGGGGCAGGGGGACGGGGGTGGTCCCAGGGCTGTGCCCATCCCAGCAGTCTGTGAACAGGGGGAGAACCCCTTCACTCTGCTTCTGCCAGCTGAACTTGCTCCATCAGCTGTTTGCTGTGGGGCCGACGGTGCCTGTCTCTGCTTACAGGCAGTGAGTTATGGTGGCTGCAACGTAAATGCTTCGGGGAGCTGAGATAAGCAAAGGTGCTCCAAGCCACAGACTTTCCAGCTTGGGGAGGCAGGCTCTGAAGGATGATGGCCCTGAAGGATGCTGGCTCAGAAGGATGCAGGTTCTGAAGGTTGCCAGCCCTGAAGGACATTGGCCAAGGTCACAGCACCGATCACTGCAGCTCAGCTGCTCCCTGCTGCCAGGTCCAAGGTGACTGAGACCCTGGGAAGGAGAAGCCAGATGGGGCTGGTGTTACAGCAGGGACTCAGAGGGGAGAACAAGCAGGGGCTGGATATAGACCCACTTGCAAAATCTGCAGAGTCTCACAGAACAATGCTGTCCTAGCCTTGTATTCCATGGGGTCAGCTGCACCCCCTCAAAAAGGGGCAAGTTTGGATCAATGTTGCAGGAATTCTGTTTTGGGGCACTCAAGTGGAGAGCAAGATCCATCAGGGCCAGCCCTGAGATGTCACACCACCCACTGCTGTGGGCACCCACTGGGGTAACTCACAGCCTGGATTCTCCAGGCACAAATCAGGGCAATTTGAGCTGAGCAAAACGATCTGGGGTCCCTGTGGGAGGGACCTTGCCTGGGGAGTGGGAGGAGAGGCCATCCCAGCCCACAGAGAGCTACAAATAACTCGAATGGCCTCATTACCCAGTTTCTGATGAACAGGAGCTTGGTTTCGCGCTTCCCCTGGGGCGAGCTCCATCTGAAAACGGGCTACGTGTGCCTGACACCAAGGGATCCGCTGGCACCAAAGTCGGGCAGGAGCAGGACACCGGTCACCCGCACGTGTCCTTGCCCTTCTGCCGCTCCCTGCCGCCCCTGGAGCCGCCCGTGACCCACCGAGCATCCTCGCCGCTTACCGGCACTGACACGTGTGGCGGCCCCCGCCACCTCCCGCAGCATCCCCGGTCCCCGCGCATCCCCGGTCCCCGCGCATCCCCCGGTCCCCGCGGCCGGCCCGGGGCTCCCTCTAGCGACCGGCGGCGGAACAGCACGGGCGGCCCGGACTGAGCCCCGGTACCGAACCCGGGCAAGGCCGGACCGGTCCCGGCTCCGAGTCCTGACCCCGGACTGGGATGCAAAGGGCTGAGAGCGAGGGGATCCCCGGAACCCCGCGGGAACCACGGGGCTGCCCCGGAGGGGTTTAGTCTCCTGCTGGGCCTCGGGAAGCTCCGGTCTGGGGTGGGTCAGTGGGTGAGGGGGGTCGTTCAGGACACTGCGGGTGGGGCAGGACTGGGGCAGCCCCACAGACGCCACTGTCCCCTGGGACCCCTTGTGCTGCCGGTGTGGGGTGCAGTGGGGTCTGGCTCTCACCCCTGCCCATCTGCCTGCTCGCCCTGCGTCCCCTCTAGGACCAGCCAGCTCTCAGCACGAGTGACACTGCCAACAATGCCCCTTCAGTCCAGCATTTTTAATGGAGACCCATCAAATTCACAAATCAGAGCAGAGAAGTGGTGGGCCATGTCCTGAGCCCGCAGGAAAGGGCTGGTTCTCCTGGCTGGGTTGCAGACATCTCCTCGAGTCTGCAGTAGAGGGGGCAGGAGGGGAAGGCAGGGGCATGGGGACCAGTGAAGGGTTCAGGTTTCCCATCCCAGTCTCATCCTTTTTGTGTGGGTGCAGCAAAGCTCCCTCAGCAGCTGTGGGCTCCAGCAAGGGATGTGCTGCGACAGCTCAGTCCAGCAAGGAAGAGAGGAGTGAGCTGTAGCTCTCTGTCCAAGGGTTCCACTGTCCCTGAAAGTGCCCTGGGAATTGTCCTCTTCTGAGCAGAGCCCATGCTAGAAGGACAGGCCCTGGGTGTCAGAGCAGTACTCCAAGTAGTCGAACTCCTTGATGGGGAACGTCACTGAGCTCCACTTCTTGTACCTCCTCTTCTCTGCCGGCGTCTCCACCACAAAGTTTTTGATGCAGAGGATGGGCAGCTTCACCTGCCGGTACAACATCTCCATCCCCCAGTCCTGTGTGGGCAGGGAGGGGACAGTCATGCAGTGTCCCCAGGCTGCAGGGCCACACACACAGACATGGGGCAGCTCTTTGCTCCCAGGGCACATCCCCCTTTGGAGACAGCCTGTGTCCGTGTCCCAGGGCACACACATGACACAAGCATGTGCAGGGAGGACACAGCTCCATTACTCAGCCAGGACCGGGGCACAAAGCAAAGCCCTTCCTGCCCTGCAGCTCCCACTGGGCAGCAGCTGTGGGGGGATTGTGGTGCTCACCTGGCTGCACTCACTGCAGGCAATACGGCAGCCGGGCTCCCAGTCCTTGAAAGTCCGCTGGAACTGTATTTTCCCAGAGGAAGTTCTGTAATACAACCTGCAAGGAAGGGGCCAACAGACACCAAGGGTGATGACACAGGGGACACAGACAGGGCAGCACAGGTGCTCCTGTAACAGTCACACAAAATCCCCACGACCTCCCTGGACTGAGATCCCTTGAGAAAGAACTGGCAGCAGGCTGGTGCCACCCCTGCCCATCTGCCTGCTCGCCCTGCCCATGCCAGGCTCCTACCTGAAGTTGGGGTTGACGTTGACGTGGTGCATGCCCTCCACGGTGCGGATGTCGCTGCCACGGCACACGGCGGCACTGCAGTTGGCACAGTACAGGTACACGGCGTCCGGGTCGTGCAGGTGCCGCCGCTCGCTGATTCTGGCCTCCTTCATCAGCCAGGTGGCTACAGCCACCCGCTGCAGCTCCCGGATCTGCCAAGGGCAGCAGGGACAGGGGTCAGTGCAGGGCTGTGCTCAAGGACAGATGGCAGACATGGCAAGACCCACAGCCACAGAGGGATGCACAGTCCCAGGAGTACAAGCCACAGGTCAGGATGGGCAGGGCAGGATGGGACAGGACAGGCATGTGCTGTCCTGTGTCCCTCACACAACCCCATCCCAGGAGATGGTGCTGCTCTGGCGATGCAAAGCAAGCAGCCAAATGCAGTCAAAGCCCAGTGCCCACCTTTTGGCAATATTCCTGCTCAGGCATGGCTTGCACTGCATGGATTGCCCTCTCCATGAGCTCCACCAGGTCTTCATTGAGCAGCTCTCGGGACACCTCTTTGCTGTTGGCTTTGGCAAGGATGGAGTAGACACTGTTCTCGGCACGGGCACGGCCCCTGGCCTGCAGTGCAAAGGCCAAATGCTACAGTCAGCAGAGGAGGGACACAGCCAACCCCAACGTGCCAGCCTGCCAGGGTGGAGCCACCTCTGCCCTCCCCTGTGCCTTGCCAAGAAAATGTTCAGCCAGTGACTGGGCTCATCCCTGAGGAGCTGCGAGTGGGTGAGGAATGCAAGCAACCCCATATCCCACCCCTGTGGCCTTGGGGCATCCCAGCAGGTCCAGAGGAATCCTGGGCAGCACCTGCACCATGGCGATCTCGTTGGTCATCAGCCCGTAGCGGACCACGATGTTGCACTCGGGGATGTCCAGGCCCTCCTCGGCCACACTGGTGGAGAAGAGCAGGTTGAGAGCTCCCTCACGGAACTGCTTGATCACATCTTGTTGTTCATTCTGAGGGGATTGGGGGGGTGATGCTTCAGCAGCTGCATAGGCTCCGAGCCCTGGGCAGCACTCGCAGCACCCCCAAAACATGCAGAGTGGGCTTGGTCCAGCTCCTGCCCACCCTGGGCTCACCTGTGTCATGTGCCTGGTCTGGTTGCTGTAGCCAGCCCCGGTGAGGACGGCAGCCCTGATGTGTTGCCTGCGGAGTGTGGCCGTCCCCTGCAGCCAGCTGAGCAGGCTGTGGGCGCTCTGCCGCGTCTTGGTGAAGACAATGCCACGAGAAGTGCCCGGGGGCTGGAAGTGCTCCTGCAGGATCCCCTCCAGCTTGCCCAGCCTGGGGTTCTCATAGCGCTGGTCCCCAGCGAGTGCCTGCAGGCTCGCCCTGTTCTCTGCACGGGCAATTGGGGTGTCAGTGGGACTCCCAACTCCCAAACGCAGCCAGCACCACCCCCTGCGGGCCCCTCTGTTACCCTCGAATGTGGCGGCAAGGAACTTTTCCGTGGGGTCCTTCGCGTCCCTCTCGGCGCTGTAGAACTGCTGGAGGCACTGGAAGGCGTCGACCATCCGCACGGTGTCGTTGATCAGCAAAGCGTCGTTGTACTTACGGAGGTGCAGGGCACACACCCGCGTCTTGCGACAGAACTCCTCGGCAGCTGGCGGGGCCGGGGGACGCCGCGGTCACAGCCCGTCCCCGCGGCTCGGCCCCACCGCACCCGCACTGCCGCCCCCTCACCTCGCTTCTCCAGCTCCACAACGTGCTGCTCATAAACCTGTGTGCCGAAGTCCCGCGGCAGCTCTGGCATCTCCATGTACTGATGGATCTGTGCCATCACTTTCTTCAGCCGCTCGCCAAAGGGGTCCTGGGAGCAGGGAGGGGCTCAGAACCCGGGAATTATGGCTGTTTGAATGGCAGGACCCTGACAGTTGCAGGATCCCCTGGTACCAAAGCTCTGCGTCAACTGATTCCTTCCACTGGCCTGAGCAAAGTGGATGGAAGGACAGAGCCCAGCACTCAGCAGAGCTTCGGGGTCTCATCTTCCACCCAGCAAGCAGCCCCATGGCTCTGAGCAGCCGCCCCTCACCTGTGCTCTCTCCTGGCACAGGTCGTACTGCTTCCTGGGCTGAGGGACATGGCTCTGCAGGTGCTGCACCTCCTCCTGTGCTGACGTGATCTTCTCAGTGTCCAGGTTGGCACAGATCTGAGGGGGAAAGACCCTGCTTCCAGCCCCAAGCCCAGGACAATGTGGTGTGTGGTGCTCACTAGCACCCCGGCAAGTTTTGGGATGTCCTCTCTGGGCTGCCCAGCACCTGCACATCTGGGCATCAACCCTCACCCCAAGGGATACCCTGCTGTGCCCCAGAGGAAGCTGTTCTAACACAGGACAGGAGGCACAGTACCCACTCGCCCAGAGCCAGCAGCATGTTCTACAGCCCCCTCGAAGGAGGTGGCCCCACCAGTGCCAGGGGATGCTGTCAGCCCCAGCACCTGTGGCAGGTCCTGCTGCCCACTGAGCTTGCACTGGAGATATCTCAGCATGATCTTGTTGTAGACAGCGTCCTTGTGCGTGTGGTGGCACTCGTCTATCACCAGCAGTGAGAAATCTGTGCCGGGCCAGGGAGGGGAGCGGGGTGAGGTGTGGGCTCAGCTAAGGCTCGCCCAGAGCCAGCAGCATGTGGGGTCTGACACCCACCTGTCAGCTCCACATGCGTGTCCTCCTCCTTGCTGACAAGCGCGTTCTGCAGGATCTGGGCCGTGCAGATGACAACGTCGCTCTTCTTCACCAGGCAGGCGAAGAAGGCCTTGTGGCTGTTGTCCCCACTGATGGACGTCACCTTGAAGGTGTCCTGCAGCGTGTGGAACTCCTTCTGGGTGTGCTGGTCCACCAGGTGCACCTGCATCCACAGGACCCCGCTCAGCACTGGCCGGGACCGGCACCCGCGGCTCCAGCCGTGCCAGGGTAGGGCAGCACCTTGTTGACCAGCACGGCCACCTTTCCGCCCCGCCGGCTCTCCAGGTGCCGCCGGCAGACGTGGACGGCCACGCGGGTCTTCCCGGCGCCCGTGGGCAGCCAAACGATGCTGTTGCGGCCGCGCAGGGCCGGGGCCGCCACCTCCCGCTGGTACCCCCGCNCCCGCTCGTCCCGGGAAACCCCTCTGGGAGCCCCGGCTGCGAACAGAAATCGAAACCGGGCGGAGCTCTCACAGCCCCACCGCACCCCGACGGCCCCGCCTCCCGGTCTGTTCGGGACCCCAGGGCAGCCCCTGCACCCCAGTTCTGCCCAGTGCACCCCAGCCCATCCCGAGCTGTTCCTGTTCTCCTCGCCAACACGAACACCCCCAGAGCACCCCAGGCTGTCCCCTCGCCCACCGTGCTGTCCCCAAAGAGGGAGCTGGGGCTGCACAAGGACATTTATTTAAAAAAAAAAAAAAGAACCCCCCAACAAAACACCAGTCAAGTGGAATGGGGCAGGGGTAAGGAGGGGGGTGAGCAGAGGTGGCTGCCAGTCGGGGCAGAGCAGAGGGAACAGAGGCCAGCGCCTGTCACCCAGAGGGACAGGACTGGGGCTGGCAGCACTCCCTACCCCCGGCTGGTAGCAGGGAGGATGTACAGCAAGGGAGGAAGTACAGACAAGGAGCATGAATGTACAGGAAAAGATGGACAGGCAGCGAGGGCAGATCTGCCCCGGGGAGAGGGAAGAGCTGACAGAGGCAGCGGGAGCTGGGGGTGCAGGGCGGAGCCCCCCTTCCCAGCAGGAGCCCGGCCCGGGAGCAGCACTGCTGCGGGCAGCCCGGGCACAGGGCTGACCCCGCCCTACATTCAACACCAGGGGCAGGGGCTGCCTGTGCGTGGACGGAGCAGAAATCAAAGCACTTGTGTGCCCCCGCCCTGTCACAGGGAGCCAGGGCAGAAGGCACAACCCCGGGGAGGGGGCATGCACTGGGGTCGGGGGGCTCCCACACCCCAGGCGGAGGCAGGAAGTCGGTGCTGCCCCTGGCTCCTGGAAGATCCTGATGAGGCAGCTCTAGCCTCACTCCTGCTCCCCAGGAGAGGCATCCAGAGCATCTCAGAGTTAAAAGCACCAGCTCCACTGGCCCCCTCAGCCCCCAGGGAGGAAGGCCCAGCTCCCCAGGCTGCTCAGCAGCACCAGTTCCTCCAGCAGCTCCTGCCCATAGAGTGGGGCTGGGTCACACAGGACCCCTGTCCCTCCCACGGTGGGGCCGGTGGCCGTGACGGGTCCAGGCCAGCCCTCCTACTTGTCGATGAGCCCCCCCTCCTTTAGCTTGAAGTAGAAGAACTTCTCCAGGGTGTTGGCACACTTGCAGTAGTCGCTGTCGGGCGGGTTGTACTCGCGGCAGTTGGTGATGATGCGCTGCAGGTCAGCGATGAAAAGCTTCTTGGTGACGTAGTAGCGGTTCTTCAGGCGCTCTGTCATGGTCTTCAGGTCTGGGGGTGCGAAGGGTCAGGACCCCTCCCCAGGCCTCTGCATCCCCAGCCACAGAGCTGGACACCCACCACAGGTCCCCACTCATCCCTGTCTCTTCTGGGCTGTTCCAGGGCTCCCACCATCCAAATATGAGTCCCCAGCACAGACCCCACAACAAACTGGGGTCTTCAGCCCCCCCGCCCGCTGCCATCCTGCCCTGAGGGGCTGGACACAACCACCTACCAATGGGGAAGCGGATGATTTCATAATAGTCCGGTGCTTCCGACTTCTTCACCGGCTCCATGAAGGGCCATGCGCTGGGGTGGGTCTGGGGAGAGGGGGGAGCAGTTACAGCAGCGAGTGCACACAGCCCCTGCCCGCTCCAGCACACGGGAGTCCTGCTCCCTCCATGCCTGGATCGCCCCAGCAGACCCTGAGGGCAGCGCCCTGCACAGTCTGTCCCAGGGGAGGCAGCTCTGGGGGTCCAGAGCAAGGGTCCCTCCTGCCCACACCTTGATCTGGGCCAGGAGGTTCTTCAGGGTGTTGTAGAGCTGGTCTGGATCCTTCAGCTCCTTCCTGCGGGACAAAGCCAGCACCCATCAGCCTCTCTCCATTTTAGGGCCAGGGCAGTGCCAGGAACAAGGGGCAGCCTGAGCCAAGCCCCAGCCCAGCTGCTGCAGGACCCCCACCCCCTCGTGCAGCACTCACCCCTTCTCCTTCCCCAGTGGTTTCCATCCTGTTTCTCCTGAAAAACAAGTGTCAGTGTCACCATGTCTGTCTGCCCTGCAGCCATGGGGAGGGAGAACAGAGCCCTCCTGTGAGCCCCCCCTGCCAGGACTCACGGATGCCAGGGACGCTCTCGATGGGGATCTGTCGCACTCCCTCCTTGAAGCAGGTGAGGCCTGGGTAGACCTTCCGGATCTGGGCCTGTTTCCTCTCTATCAGCTTCTTGATAATCTGCAGGGAAGGGGGTTTGGACGGGGGGAGATGAGCAGGGGCTGCAGGATGCCTCAGGGAGCCACACCGTGATGTGGGACCCCCCTGGTCCAGGGCCAGAGCCAAACCTGGCCAGTGTCAATGTCCCCTCTCTGCCCTGCAGGCCTGCTCTCAGGTCCAGCACAGACCCACATCTCTCCCTTGCCTTTGGGGGGTGCCCACCCCCAGGCCGTACCTCCTTCTGCTTCTTAATGATGTGGGAGAGCTCGGTGTAGGGGATGCGGGGGTTCAGCTCACACTCCATGAGAGTCGCCCCCTCATAGTCCTTGATGTAGCCCAGATAGCGGCTCTTGGGGACCTTGATGTCCTTGGAAAAGCCCTAGAAGAGAGGGGGCAGGTGGGAGGGGGCAGGAGGGCAGCAGGACTGGTGGGGGGCTGCCCAGGGTAAGGAGCCCACCTGCTTTTTGAAGTAGCCAATGGCGTATTCATCCGCGTAGGTGAGGAAGTAGAGGATGTTGTGCTTGATGTGATACTCTTTCAGGTGGTTCATCAGGTGTGTCCCGTAGCCCTGGAGGAGCCACCATGAGACAGGGACCCCCAGGGCAGCCTGAGTTGGGATGTGCAGCCCCCTACCACCCATGGACGTTGCAGCTGGAAGGAGCTCTGGAGCAGCTACCCCCACCAGGGCTGCCCAGTGCTCAGCAAGACCATCCTGCCCAGGCTGGGCTGTGGGAAACCCCCATGTGCACCCACCCCCCCTTTCCCCTCACCTTCACTTGCTCGTTGGAGGTGACGGCACAGAAGACGATCTCGGTGAAGCCCTGGGTGGGGAACATGCGGAAGCAGATCCCTCCGATCACTCGGCCGTCCTTGATCAGCGCCAGGGTCTTGTGCTTCCTGCGGGCAGCAGGGCTGAGGGTGAGGAGAGCCCCCCTCACCGGCCCCCCCGCAGCCCCCAGCCACGCACGGGTCGAAGACAAGGCGAGTGATGTACTCCTTGGGCATGCGGGGCAGCTGGTGCGAGAAGACGTTCTGCAGCCCCACCAGCCACATCAGGATCTTCTTGTTGGACTTCTGCGAGAGCGAGTTGCCGATGACGTGGAACTCGATGATGCCACGACGCTCCTCCAGCCGCGCCGTCTCGTCCCGCGCCGCGTTGGCCGAGAGCAGGCTGGTCTGGGGGGCCGGGGGGGTCACTGGCCTCGCACACCCTCGGCCCCACTCTACCCTGGCACACTGGGAAAGCAGCTCTGTGGGCCCTGGAGGGCACCCGAGCCGCCTCAGCATCCCCAGCCCGTACCTCGGGGCCCAGCATGGCAGCGGGGTCGGTGATGGTCAGCATGACCTCGTTCACCAGCTCCATGGGGATGTCTCCCATGACACGGATCCGCTTGGCATCCTCCAGTGTCAGGCTCTCAGGCAGCTTCCGCTTCTCGCCTGGGAGCAGAGCGGCACATCCAGCACCGGGAGGGACCAGGGGCAGTTCCAGCTCCATGGCACGGGCTCACACCAGTCCTACCTGGCAGGGGTTCTGGTGTGCTGGCGTCCAGGCTGGTGGCGGAGGTGCTGCTGCTGAGCTTCTTGCTGAAGAGTGGGGTGGTGGGCACGGCAACGGTGCTGACCGCAGCTGGAACAGACCCAAGGGGTCTGTGACCACCAGAAAATCCCATCACACCCCAGCAGCCCAGCCACTGCCACCACCACGGCTCACCCACACCTTGGTCTTCATTCTACAGCCACTAAACTGGGGGACTGCTCCCCAAAATACCTGGGCGAGACACCAGCTGGGCACCCTCTGTGGCTGGCACTGTGAAATCAGCCTCCCAGATTGGAGAGTTCTCTCCATAGATCTCCTCCTCCAGCATGGAGAGGAACCTGGCAGGGAGTGGCACATTGGCATGCAAGGGTCCCAAGGGAGGAGCCCCCCAGCACCCCGGCAGCCATCCCAACACCAGGCACCTACTTGGGGAAATGGGTCAGGATCAGCGTCCGCTTCTCTGGCACCAGCTTGTCCTTCTCCACCCGGAACTTCTCCAGCAGCTGCCGGCGGGTGACCGTGAAGATGGACTTGAGGAGGCTGCGCCCAAAGACGTGGGTGGTCTCGTAGCGGGGCAGGCTGTCACAGCTCTGTGGCACGTGGCAGTAGCACAGCCACCTACGGGACAGGAAGGAGCTCCAGCGACAGGGCTGGGACCAGAGACCCCAGAGCATCCGCATCCCTCCTGGGACAACGTTGCTGGGAGCAGGGAAGAGAGAGGCAGGTGGACAGAGGGCAGGGCTGGCATTTGGAAGCAGTGCTCCCACTGGGTGCCTGCTCTCCTAACGGACCAACAATCTGGGAGAGCTGGGGACAGTCCTGGGAGCCAGGCCCAGGGTGGCTCAGCACCCTCCCTGCCCTCACCTGGTGTAGTTGACCTTGTAGGTGGCCACGTCGTCGTTCTGGGAGCGCTGCCGGAACTGGGATGGCGTCTCCAGCTTCCAGTAGTTGAGGCAGAGCAGGAACATCTTGGAGAGTTCATACATGGTCTGGCGCTCCTTGGGTGGCAAGTGGCTGAACTTGTACTGCACGAAGTTCAGGACTCCCTGGGGAGGGAATGGGGTGCTGGGAGGGTGCCAGGGGCTGCTCTGAGCCCTTCCATGCTGCCTCCAAACAGCAAGGGCACTGTGCAAGAGCAGCAGAACACAGGACAAGCCATCAGGGCAGTGTTAGAGCCTGCTGGCAGCCTCACCTGCTCAATGTTTGGTTTCTCAAAGGGGGGGCTCCCCAGGGACCCCTCAACCACAGGCTGGCTCATCTGCAAGATGCACTTTCGCAGCAGCTGCAAAGACACCACTGGACATAGTCACCAGTCCCAGGACCCGGATGCTCCAGGAGCAGTGGAAGTGGCCAAATGCTGCCGTGGGGCTGCTCCGATTTCCACAACCAGGAAGGCACCCTTTGGAAACCCATCCAGCCAGGGAATTCAAGGCCAGGAGATCAGGTGCTCCAGGACAGGGTCTCCAGCTAGGCTATGGGAGAGCTCACAGCCACAGCTCCAGCCCTAGCAGAGCATGAGCAGCGAGACAGCAGCCCCAGTCTGCTGCAGTGCCCAGGGACCCCACATAAGCCCCCCTGTGAGTGGGGCAGCGAGATGTGCCCAGCCCCAGACGCACCTTGAACAGGTAAAAATACACCTGCTTGGTGTCCGTATCCTCCTCTTTGTGCACTGACATGAAGAGGTTCTCCACATCCACCACCATGCCCAGCAGCCGGTTGATCTCCTCCTCCGACACGTTTTCCAGGTGGGACACATGGTCCGCTGTGCCAGAGACAAAGCTGTGGTGAGACCGGGGGGGTCAGCACCACCGCCCTGCCCGGGGGGCCCGGGGGGTTACCCAGCGTGTGGCCACAGCTCCGGCACGGCTCACTCAGGTTGGTCACCGGCTGCTGCAGGTCCATGCGGGGAGCGGTGGGCGGGTTCGGGTTCTTCCACCCATTGCACTTGCACGCGTCGTTGGCCTGGGATGAGGGAGAGGAGCGGCCGTCGCAGTGGCTGCCGCCTCCTCTGGCCAAACGATTCTCCTGGTTCCCACCCGCCCCTGTTCACCCACCCCAGCTCTTCTCAGCGCCCACCCTGCATCGCCCACCTCCCCTGTGTGCAGCTCCAGACCCTGCAGTCCCTGCCCAGGGATGTCCCTGCACCTCCCTCAGACAACTCAGCGCCCTCCTCCTGCACCCCCTGCCCACGCACAGCCCCGCATCCCCCCTGTACCCCAGGTACGGCCCATAACCCACCCCTGCATCCCCTAAACCCACCCTCCTGCACCCCTGAGCCCCACTCCTGCATCCCACACCCATAAACGTC
>WEIV01005277.1:204734-220748 GCA_013390005.1 Calyptomena viridis
ATCCGACCTCCCGCACCTCTCTCCCGCATCCCCCACGCATGCACAGCCTTGAACGCCACCTCCTGCGCCCTCTGTCCCCCCGGTCCCGGTGTCCCCCACCTTGCAAGCCGAGAAGACCCCCAGTTTCTCCAGCTTCTTCCCGCGGGGGAACCCCCGCACCTGCGCCTTGCGCTGGCTCGCCCGCTGCTGCTGGCTCAGCCCGGGCCGTGCCGGGTCGCTGGACCCCGCTCCTCCCGCTGCTANCCGGGATCCGTAGTCCGTTGCGGCGGCGGAGGTGGGGCCGGTGCTCCCGGGGCCGGTGCTCCCGGGGCCGGTTCACGTCACCCGCAGCTCCGGGCGGTAACAGACCTCCCGCCCGGGTTTGTGGACGGCGTGAAGCGGGGCCAGGGAGGATCGAGGTCCGGCCTTGATGACCCACCGTGACAGCCCCTCCCGAGGCGGTGCAGAGTCATCGGTGCCCGGAGGAGCCCCCTCGTCTGTCCGGTAACCGGTACCGTGACCGGTCCGGTGGTGCACGGCGCGCTGCGCGCCCCGCGGACTCCTCCAAATATGGAGTGTGGCCACGCCCTCTCCTCCAAATATGGTGTCTGACCCCGCCCCCTTCCTCACTGTCAACACCCGTGCGGCCAAAAGCCCAATATGGAGTTTGGCCACGCCCCCTCATTGTATCACGANGGTGCGGCCAAAAGCCCACGCCCCCTCATTGTATCACGAGCTGTGTCCGCCCACATGGCCATTTATGGGAGGCCGCGCCCATTTTCCGCTGTGAGGGGCGTGGCTTGGCGTGGGCCGGGTCCGGAGCTGCGGGCAGCGCTTGGAAAGTGCGGGTCAGCGCCTGGAAGATGCGGGCACCGGGCGGGGTGGTGCGCCCCAGCACCATCCTGAAGATGGAAATCGGGTGTCCGCAGGCAGCCCAGGGGGATGCTCGGGATGTCTCGGTAATTCTCAGCGCTGTGCATGAGCTGGAGCCCCTCGCCCAACCTCCTCTGCCAGGGCAGGGCTGGGGAGAGGTGCCAGGAACATGCCCTGTGCCAGCACAGCCCTATTCCCTACCCTGCCATCCCGCTGCGTGGGCACAGGTAGGAGAGTTGCAAAGCACAGGAGCGGGTGAGATCACAAAGACAAAAACTACGCAAATAAAAGTCAAGAATATTTATTACATATAAAAAAGCTACATGTTTTGGGCAGACACCACCCCCCGGGCCATCGCGCGGGCCCAGCACGGTCCCGCTCTGTGGCCGGTAGCTGCCCCAGCAGCCAGGCTCAGCCCGGCCCCTGCTGCTCCCCATCACGCCTTGGCCCGCTCGGCTCCATCCTCAGCGTTGGCTGCTGGCTGTGCCACCACCGGCCCCATCTGGATGGGCACGTTCCTCTCCGGGGCAGCTGGCAGTGCCAGCCTGGGGGCCTCGATGCGGAGCTGCCCCTCCTTGGACAGGGAGCAGGTCAGCGCCTCGGCATCCACCTCCTCGGGCACGTCCCACTCCCGCTTCAGCACCTCGTACTTGTAGGAGAACGAGCCCTTCTCATCCGTGTTCTGCGTCTCCTTCTGCCCCACCAGCACCACCTTCCTGCCCACCACCTTCACCGACAGCTGCTCGGGAGCAAAGTCCTTGACGTCCTGGCAGACGGAGAAGCCTTCCCCGGAGCCCTGGGTCAGGGCTGCGCTGGTGCTCGGGGCGCGCTCTGCGGCGATGCCGATCCTCCCAGGGCTGCTGCCAGTGCTCAGGTACTGCTCGACGCTGCTCATGAACTCACGAGCCCTTTCCATCTCCAGCCGCATCTCCCGTTCCAGCTCAGCGAAGAGGGTGCCTGGATGAGGCCAGAGGGTGCGGACGGGTCCCAGCCACGGGAACAGCGAGCTGGACATGGGTGGCATGAAGTGCAGGCGGCAAAGCATCTCTGCTCTCAGCAAGTGCTCCCGGCTGTGCTGTGGCTCTGCTCGGTGCAGTGGCTGCAGCGCTCCTGGGCTGGGGCCGGGGAGCAACGGGTTTTATCCTCCCCTGCCCAGGGGTGTGCCCCTTCCAGAACGCTCTCTCCCCACGCACCCTCTTGGAGCCATCGCCTATTTTTGAGATGCTGATTATCCACCAGCCAAAATAGCAGCGCCTGTTTCTGGGGACGAGTCACATACCGCAAATAGGGAGCCGCTGTCACCGCTGGGAGCTCGGGTTTCTGCAGAGCCACCGTGATGCAGCAGCGCCCGCGGGGTCATGGCTGGGGGGCACAGAGCCCTTCCCCAGCCCCTACACCGGCGGCTCGGTGGAGCCAGGCTGCGCTGTGCCGGGAGCGTGTCACTTTGGCCAGCAGAGGGACATTCCCATCCCTAAAGCAACGTGTCTCATGTCAACCGCTGCCAGACACCTCTCGTACTTTCTGGACCCCTCTCCCCAGGCCATTACCCATCCTGTCCTGTCCTGACACGTCAGCACCCGGCTGTGCAGCCCACCTGGGCACGGGCCCACGGGCTGGCTCCTGGTCTCACCTGGGGGGACCTCCCTGACCACGGAGGTCAAACAGGGGTGGGGGTCAGAGGGGCACTGCTGGCTGCAGATAGGGAGAAATGGGCCACAGGTAAGGTGGAAGGAAGGCAAAGAGGAGACGAGCCCTGCCCTGCTCTCTGCCTGGGAAATTGAAAGGGCACAGATTTTTGGCAGGGATGGCTCAGGCATCCCACTCAGAGGCTGAGGTGATGCTGCTAATTATAAGCCAGGAGAGCAGAGCTGCAAGAGTCAGGGCGAAGGTATGCCGGGCACGACGTCAGCGGTGCCTCTCCTCATGGATGAGTAACAAGAATGAGCTGGAACGGGCTGGAAAGAGCTGAGCTCTTCTCCCGAGGGTGACGTAATTTGCGAGGCGAGGCCACGCCTCCAGGGAACGGGAATAAAAGCCTCCAACAACAGCAGCGGGGCAGAACGCTTCCAGCCCACTGGAGAGGGAACAGAAGCAACAACAACAACAGCAGCAGCAGCAGCAGCAGCAGCAGCGATGCTTTGCCGGATGCACCTCGCACCATTCGCCTCCAGCTCCCTGGCCAGCCGGCTGGGCACAGTGAGGACCCTCTGGCCACACGCAGAGACCATCTTCACCGAGCTGCAGCAGGAGATGGAGAAGGCTCGGGAGTTCATGAGCAGCTTCGAGCAACTCCTGAGCAACCACGGAGCCATCGCCGCAGAGCGCGCCCCGAGCACCAGCGCAGCCCTGACCCAGGGCTCCGGGGAAGGCTTCTCCGTCTGCCAGGACGTCAAGGACTTTGCTCCCGAGCAGCTGTCGGTGAAGGTGGTGGGCAGGAAGGTGGTGCTGGTGGGGCAGAAGGAGACGCAGAACACGGATGAGAAGGGCTCGTTCTCCTACAAGTACGAGGTGCTGAAGCGGGAGTGGGACGTGCCCGAGGAGGTGGATGCCGAGGCGCTGACCTGCTCCCTGTCCAAGGAGGGGCAGCTCCGCATCGAGGCCCCCAGGCTGGCACTGCCAGCTGCCCCGGAGAGGAACGTGCCCATCCAGGTCAGCCCTGCAGCCCCACAGCCTGGACCAGTCTCCGAGGATGGAGCCAACAAAGCCCAGGTGTAACGGGATGGGACCCAATGGCCACGGCAGGACCGGAGCAGACAGGAGCAAGTCTCGGGTGTGAGCCCAGACAAGCTCCATCAGCAATGATGTCATTTTTTTTCACTAAACTGGAATGGTTTTGTATCCAATAAAATTACTTTTGCATAGAACCTGAATGTGGTCTCTGGGTGTTGATTGATGGGAGGGTTTGCTGTGCTTTTGGGTCTCAGTGTTGGAGGAGCTTGATGTACAGAGAGGAAGAACCTCTCTTGCTCCTCAGGGCAGCACAAAATGGGACAGGGGACTCGGAAGGAGGGATGTAGGAGCACTGTGCTTCTCAGACAGGGGGGCAGGCAGGAGGGTCCCAGGCAGGGAGGGCAGCCCCACTCAACTGCACAGAGCAGAGGCAGCTCTCCCAGGGAGCAGCAGTTTGCCCTCACCCCTTCCTCATGCTGCTGTCAGCATCCACTGCATCTCCAAAGCCACAGCCAATGCCAGAGAATGGGGAGACACTGGATGGCCTGGCTGGGTGTGGGATGCAGCTATTGCACCCCTGCTTTCCCTCCTACAGCTTGGTGAGGAGCTGCTGGAGCCCCCTCGAGCTCTCAGCAGCAGGGAAGGAGAAGCCCAACCCCAGGCATGGTGTGTAACCACCACAAACGTCTGCACTCAGGTCCAGGCAGGCAGCAGGTATGTGGGCAGGCACGCCTGTTTGTGCTAAAGCTGCTCCAAGATCAGACAACCCATTCCTGAGACACACCAGGAACAGCAGCAGGCCCCCAGTCCCAATACTGAGACCCTCCTTAGGGCAGCACAGGTGCCTCCACAAAGATGAGACCCCCAAGCCCTGGAAGGAGCCAGATCAGGGAGAGGAGCCAGCAGATGGCAACAGCACCATGCAGTGTCTGCAGGATTGTTCCAAGTGGCATCAGGGAAGCCCTTCTCCAACAGGTCCATTTCTGGCTGCCTGGGGAAACCAGCAGCACCAGTCCCCCCCACTGTAAGCACCAAGAGCCTGGGGAGCCCCCAGAAGTTGTGAGCTCCTCCAGCAGCAAAGAGCCCAGGCACAAACAGCACGAGGTGACTGAACCCCACTGACTTTCTCCCTCCCCAGGAAGGAAACACCCCATTTCCCTGCCAAGGTGTGGGACACACCAGGAGCAGCCCAGCACACCTCAGCCTCCAGCAGAACTGTTGTACTCAGGACCAGTCCCTGCTGCATTAAGAAACATGAACATTGCTGTCATGATAGGTTTATAAAAATTTTGTTTTAATCACACAAAACTGAAGTTTGTGGTGAAGACTAAGTTGACAGTTCCTCTTAAATACCAGGATGCATAAGACACTGCATTAGGCACTAGGCAGCAGCCAACATCAGTTAGAGTCTGGCAACAGAAGCCATTTAATACCTCCCTTCATTCTTTGTGGAATTACAGGCTTTTGCAATACACGTTGTTCCCACTGACAGGTTACCCGAGGTTTCCCCCACCCCACCTCTGTACATCAGTAAACCTTGTGTATTCCCACCAGAGCAGGGTTAACAACATTAGTGGCATCACAACCATCAAGAAAAGGACAATTTTCTATACAAGATTTTTTGCAAAAGTTGCAACAGGATTAGTGCATTACGACAGAACCGAGAGAAAAGAAGAGTTGGCATGCTGGAGTCCAACACAAAGAAAGACAACAGGCAGCTCGTTGGATGTACTATATTGACAAGATACTGATTGGTTACATGGAGAAACATACAATACAAAATACAGAAGAAACCAGTTTTGCTTCCCTCTGCCCCACCCCGAATACTCGTCACTGATTTGGTCAATAGGTGGCCCAAGAGCCGGAGTTTGTCTCTAATGCTACAGTTTAGTGGTTGTTCTGGGCACATCGTACGGGATCAGCCTCAGCTCTTACAGACAGGGAACTTGAACCACGTGTCCCGCTATCCCTTTGTTTCCCATAGTGAACTACAGTGCTGTGGGACCCGGGTGCTGCCGGCCTGGCCCGCGGGACGGCCGCGCTGGCTGGGCAGACACCGGGTCCTGCATCCACCACCACCAGGAAGAGGGAAGAGCAGAAGTTCATATATTAAAAAAGTGACTTAAGACTTAGAATTGAATTAGTATTTGTACAGAAAGGTGCAGGTGGAAGAACTCCCTCCAGCCTATGATCAGAAAGGGATGGAGAATCACAGCGGCGCCGGCGCGGCCGCCCTACGTAAGTGCGATCGTTAGCGTGGGTTCCAGTCTCGTCCTCCAGGGCTCCGGGCACAGCAGCTGCTCAGTTGCTGCAGCACTGGCTCCTGCTGGGCTGGCTGCTCTCCTGAAGGTCCACCACCCGATTCCTGCCTGGGCCACCGGGAGCATTCTGGGGTTCATTTTTTGGCAGTTTCTTGGCTAGAGAGAAACAGGACATTAGTAGGGCCTGGAGCCCAACCTCTTCCCGCTGGCTGGGCTTGGCCTGTTCCATCCTGAGCCCTCCCCTCCAAAGCAGTTTGGGACAGGACACTGCCAGCAGCACTGCACAGCAAACCAACCCACTCCTGGCTCTGGCTGGCATCAACTCTGATCCCTCCCCACCCACGTACAGGAGAGGGAAAAGGCTCCACATGCTCAGGGAGTGACTGATCACACCAGGGTGGCTGTGAGCCATCAGCCCCTGGCTGACACAGGACCCACCCTGGGCTGCACCACTGGTGCTCAGATCTATCCCAGCCCCACACAGGCCATTCCCAGCCCCACACACAGGGCACTACCTATTGCCATGAAGATTTCATTCACATTCATCGCTGTCTTCGCCGACGTCTCCATGAACAGCAAGCTGTTGTCATCTGCATATGTTTGTGCATCCTACAAACAATCACATTGGAGTGCTAAAGGCACCCTGCCAGGAGGCCCAAGCAGGCTTCACACACTTCAGCTGTTGGCAAACTAACTGGCAGAAACACACTGTCTCACTCCAGGCCAGAGATTGCCACCCCAGGCAATCCCGTAGCCAGGACAGCCCAGGGACACACTCTGCTGCCAGCCCTGCACAGCCAGTGTCCCACAGCAAGGCTGGGGCACAGCCTGACAACCACACACAGACACACTGGTGTTTGGTCAACTGGGAGAGTGTCACCCACTGCAAGGGCACCACAAGCAATCCCATGAGAGGGCTGGGAAGAGCCTCTCCTGAACGCTTGCCTTAGACAAGGCAAGAGCCATGAAGAGCAGAGAACAAGCTGGGAATAATTCCTCATGCATCTTGTACCCAGATGATGCTGTTTCCCACCCTGCAGACAGCCCTGATGAGTAAGGCAGCAAAGGAGACTGAGGACAGGAGCTGGAGCTCTGTGGGCTCCTCCTCACCCACGTTCACCAGAACTGTCACCAGCCAGAACCACATGTGCTGTGACAGAATCATGGGGGAAGCAGGGAACAGACCCCACTCAGGGACATCCTGGGGACCTCAGCACAAATCCTCACCTCCACTCTCAAACACTTTGCACATAGCCACCATCTCCCCCACTTAACCAAAAAGCTTCTTGCACGACCTGCTCAGGTACCAACTGCTCTGGATTCCCACTCACCTGGAAGTCCACAGCTCTCTTGGTAGCAAGGTCTGCCTTGTTTCCTGCTAGTGCAATTACAATATTGGGGCTAGCCTGCCTCTGCAACTCTTTCACCCAGTTCTTGGCTCGTACAAATGTATCCTGGAAGCAAACAGGAGGCAGCAGTCAGGAAGGGCAGCCGTGTAGGAATCCACAGGGCAGATATGATTAGAACAAGGCTTTCCTGTGAGAAGTGTTCTGCCTCTGCAGCACTTGGCAGCAGGATCCTTTATCAGCTCACACAGCCTCGGTCAGAGCTGAGGAAGAGGCAGGAGCAGCTTTCAAGAACCCAGCACCTGCAGGGCTCTAACCGAGCCACAGTCCCAGGGCACCGGGAGCCCCCCAGCCCCACTCACTGTGTTTGTGATGTCGTAGACCACGATGGCGGCCTGGGCCCCCCGGTAGTACATGGGGGCCAGGCTGTGGTACCGCTCCTGCCCCGCCGTGTCCCAGATCTCAAACTTCACCGTTGTGTCGTCCAGACACACTGTCTGTGTTAGGAAGGCAGCTGCAGGAGAAAGGAGGGTTTGTCTCAGCTCCAGCAGGACAGACCCCAGGGCCAGTGCTGGGAGCAGCTCTGCTGCTGTGTGGGAGGGACAGAGCCACTCACTGCAGCTCTGCCGTGTGACACTCCCTGCTCACGGGAACCCAGGGGCCCCACACAGGGACAGCAAGGTGGCCCACACAGCCTGGGCAGCAGCCAGTCCCCAGAGCCCCTCCCAGGGACCACAGTCTGGCTGTGGCACCACAGATCACACCAATGACAGCACCAAACTCAGCCCACTTACACCACACTCCCCAGTTCAGTAACTGGTTGTTTTCTTGTTCCAGCAAGTCCAACACCACATGTTGCACCCAGGACAAAGGCATCAGCCTTGGATACAGACTGAGGCAGAGCAGCAGTGCCAAACAACCCTCTGCAGCAGAGCACTAAGCCCTGCTTGCCCATAAATTTGCTCACAGTTTACTCCCCATGTGGGTCACAGAGGGACAACCCCAGACTTTTCCCAGGACACCCCTCCCAGAATTGCTGCTCCCAGACATGGCTGGCAAACAGCCTTTCATTGGTGACTCTGTGCTAATGATTTCAAGCTAAAGAGCTACTAGACCTGAAAGAGCTGTGGAAGTAGTTGAGTGTATCAGGTTAGAAACAGCCCCAGAATCCCAGGTCATGGTCTGAAAAGATAATTAAGAGCTATAAACCAAGCTGAAGGCCTCGGTTCTAATTAGGAGCAGGAATTGAGGCACAAAGCAAAGCCTCAGAGACAGAGCACAGGGTTGCCATAGTGCTTTTCTCTGCTGTGCTGATCCTCACACCAACAAACAAATTGCAAACCAAGAGTTAAAGCATTAACTGTTTGGCTCTATTTATAGCCACAATCCCAGCCCAGACTGAAATAGCCACCGTGGCACCCCAGCGTGCCCCCAGGAGGCCACGGGCACGTGGAGCTGCACTCACCCCCGATGGTGCTCTCCTGGTACTCGTGGAACTGCCCCTTGACAAAGCGCAGCACCAGGCTGGACTTGCCCACGGCCGACTCCCCCAGGAGGACGAGTTTGAACTGGCAGATTTTGTTCCCAGCAGCTGGTCCGTTCGGTCGGGCAGCTCCACCTCGACCTGCCATCGTGGCCCAAGTGCAGGAGTGCTGAGAGTCAAGGATGCTGCAGGTTCTGCACTGGAATCCACCTGGAGGCAGGTTGCAACTGGAAGAGGAGGTCAGAGTTAGTGACATGCTCAGGGACCAGCTGTACCAGTTCTAGAGGGTGGTTTGATCTGCAGTCACCATCAGCACAGGCCAGTGGTGGCTCCTTCCCACAGTGCAAAGTTATCAGCTGCAAGCACCACGGTGCAGTTCCTGCCAGGCAGCAGCTCCTGCAGCAGGATTTCTGCCCGCTGAGCCTCCCTGGAGAGGGAACATCAGCTCTCCTGCCCACCAGTGGGCCCTCCAACACTTCCACCACACGTGGACGTTACACACCTTGCTGGGCTGAGGCAAGTAAGGAGCAGCCAGCACACAGTGGGTGTTATTAGAGCTCTGTCTATTCAAACAGCAATTACTCAGGTCATGGAGGTAACTGAGGTTGACCTTTAGTTCCTTCCTCCTCTCCTGAGTTCACAAGGAAGCAACTTCAGACTGTCAATGCCACACAGAGCCATCCCAGTGCCACACTGGCAGGAGGCAGTTCTGCAGGTCACGAGGCACCTGGACAAAGGGAGTTTCTGGTCACCTGTCCACCTCAAGGCACTGGGACAACAACATTCTGCACCTCCCAGCAGGCCCAGGGATGGCCCTGGAGCCAGGCAGGTGCCACAGGGAGGGAGGGCACGTGGCAGCAGGACTGTCCTGGGAGCCTGACAGCTCCTCCCCATCCCTGCTGCACACCAGAATCACCACCCAACCTGATCCAAACACAGGCAGCACCTAATGCTTTCCACACCCATCCTGCTGCCTCAATGTCCTTATCCCACAGCATTCCAGGCCAGCAGGATACTGGCCACGTCCTCCACCAGGGCTGTTCCAACCCTGCACAAACAGGCAGCCCCCCTGGGATCAGCACTGCCACCCACTTCCCAGCACCAACTTCTGCAGTGGTCTGAGACACAAAGCCATGGCAGGAACAGCAGGACGAGCTGGTTTGCACCCAGTTACCCAGGAGTGAGTCCCAGGGCCTCCCCAGGCACTGAGCTGCACTGCCTGCAGAGAACAGGAATGCTTTCCAAGTGCACAGTTATGGATTTAGGCATATTTCCTGTACCCATCCTGACTCCCACTTCCCATGGATGACAAATGCCACAGCTGATCCCATCTGCTCTGCATCCCCACCTTCCCTTCCACTCTCCTAACCCACCTCCCTGGTGGGAGACAACTGCAAGAAAATGCCCCAAAAGCCAATTTCTCCTTGTTCTAGAAGTACCTGCAAATAAACTCTGGGTACATCCTGCATTTCCCCAGGCAATATCAGATTTCCATGAATAAGCAGGTTGAACTGGAGCAGTGCCTGTGAACAGGACACTCAGGCCCATCAGCACAGAGGGGTTTTAAACAGCTGCTTTCCAGGGCAGTGCCTGTCCAGCTGTGATGTCCTGGGGCTACTTTAACTATGCCTCGAGTTTAAACAATCCCACAGCTCGACAGGGAACCCCCAACCACCTCGGGACCCTCTGCAGGGACAGCTTGTGAGCACCAGTGTCTGGAGAACCTCAACAGCTTCAAAGCACAAAGCACTTGAGCATACCCTGACCTGGACAGGTTCCACCTCGACCTGCTCTGAGCAGGAGGCACCCAGACACCTCCTGTAAAGCTGGCACGGGTCACTGGAGCTGGCAGGTAGGACAGAAACCACGAGGAGCAACTTTCAAAAGCTGTAAGATGTTTCAGGAGCCAAAGCTGTGAAGCCATTGCTCTGAGTGACCTGTCCACCTGAAGAAATTGTGATTCAAAGCTGGATCCTTGCAAGTAGCACTGTCAGGACTCCCTTCCCTCTTCCAAGAAAGGACAAACACTTTTTGACAGGATGAGAAGGCTTGATAAGAATTAAATCAGCAACTGGTTTTGCTGGGCAGTGAGGGAGAGGCTCAGCAGCAGCTCTGCACCTCCACCAGCCTGAAGAAACTTCCACCTTTGAGTTTCCTCTCTAAGCAGAACTTGCAAGGGAAAAGCTTTGGCTTGTTTAACCTTGTATTTGTTCCCAGGCAGTGCATCAGCTATGCCACTGCTCCAGAGCAACATTCTGCACATTAAGCACTGTGTGAATCATGTCTCTGAGTTATGGCCTCCTGAAATCTGATAGGGGTGATTCCCAGAGCAAAACAAGGAAATGAGCCTGTTGACATCCTCAAGACTGAGCCTGACCCGTATTTCACAGATCTTGATGCACTTTGCCATGTGGCTGTGCTGCATGAACTCCAACAGAACCAGGTGAGCACATCTGAGTGCAGCTCATCCTGGAGAGCCCCTGGTCAGCACAGGCAGGGCAGCACCCTGACCCCTGGCATTATGGAGCTAAGGCTGGTTTGAAGTCTGGCTGCAGGATCACACAACTTCATGGCCACACAACAGGTTACCAGATCTTTGGGATGTTTGGGTGGCATTTACACAGTTCAGACCTTGCTGGTCACAGTGGCCTCAGGTTAAGGACACACCTGACACCAGGATGGTCACAGCAAGAACCAAATAACTGGAGGAGGTGCCCCCAGTGCTGCAGACAGTGAGCACACTCCATGGCAGGATGGGCACTTTGGCACCTGGCTCTGCAGGGGGAACAGGAGCTGAACTCCACAGCTTGGACCTGGCCTAGGGCAGTGCCAGTGGGCTCTGGCCTGAGAACAGGGAGTGCTTCCTGCTGTATGAAGCCATTTCTGATGCAGGGGGCTGTTCATCCTCCCTCTTCCAGCAGAGAATTGGGCAGGCACCCTCTCCCTGCTCCCCACAGGAACTGACACTCGAGCCATGGGTCAGGCAGCCCAAAATAACCACAGCCATAGCACACAGACAAGGGAAGGCAGCTGAAGTGCCAGTTCGCTCTGCTAATTCAAGCAGCTGAGACCATGAGAAGGGCGGGCATGGCAGGGTACTTGTGTCATCAAGATTAACAGGCATTAATTTTCCTACTAGTTACTTGTATCTAATGAAACCCAACATTTGGGGGGTCATAAGGCCCATGAAAAGGCTCGTGCTGGTTTGTGTACCCGCCCTACCCACCTCCTGCTCACTGCAGGGGGTGCAGGAGCTCTGCATCCCACAGCAAAAGCACCAATTTTTTATTGAAAACTCTTAAAACAGTGTCTTCTCTGCTTTGAGATCACAGCAGAGTTCCAATGCCTGATGCTGTCCCACAAGAGCCCCAGGTCACACCTCCCCAGCTGCCAGGGTTTGCTGGAGGGACCTGGACAGGGACAGGAGGATTAAACTCCAGCATCTGAGTGCCCCAAGTGAGAAAGCACAGCCAGAGCTGCTGCATTCCCAGCCTGTCCAAGCACAGGGCAGTTCTCAGAGCTGTCAGGATGCTGGGGAACAGCACCAGAGCTCATGTCAAACACACCAGCCCAGGACAGGTCCCCAGTCTCCCCAGGGGAATTATTGTCGGGTTCCCATGTTAACTCCTGCAGCAAACCACAGGGAAGCTGCTCATTTAAGGAGTCAGAAGTTAAAGAATCTGATATTTTTGCCCAGTAGCAAAGACTACTCTGAAAGCTGAGGATATTCAGAAACCCATTCCTGAAGAATGCAGCTCCCCAAAGGACTGCTGCTCTCAGCTATGCAAGGAGCTGCTTCACCAGGGATTTGTTGGCTTACAACCAAAATACTCGAGACAAAAGCTCCAGTGAAGTATTTATCTTGTTAAATAGCTGACAGTGTTACATGAATTCCTTGGCAAAGGAAGCCCTGAAGTTACCCAGTGGTTTTGCTTCACCTCACACTGCACAGGCAGCCTCAGGCCATGGAGTCAGGAGCAACTTCCACGAGCAGGACCCACCAGCACCACACAGACCCCAGCACCCAGGTCAGCCCAGCACTGAGTGTCAGCCTGACACTCCAACTCATCAATATAATTCAGAAGAACAACCTTCCAGGGCCTGACTGCAGGAGAATCCAGGCTGTGCAGGAAGGAGGAACAGCTCCAGCTGTTATAGAAGAGATGAACCAGGGAACAGACTTGATACATAGACCTCAGTACCATTAAATCTGATCAGCTTTAATACTCCACCTTTCCACAGAAAACAGGCAATTCCCTCCCAAAGGGCAAACCTTCAGTGTCCTGGTCAGTGAGGCCACAGCCTGGAGCTCAGTAACTGCTCTGAACTGGGGAGCTGCTCATTTCAGCTGCACCACAGCCTTAAAGTGCAGATTCAGACCCAAATCAGCTTGGACAGCAATTTCAGCAGCACTCCTATGGTTGTGACTAACAACTTCTGCAGCCCCATGTCTGAGACTCCCAAAGACTGGGACATGCTCATCTTAATTTAGAGGCAAATAGGATTTCCATTCCAAAGTCAAATTACCCATTGTTGGTGGCCAGAGCTCTGGACAAGTCCAGTTGTCTCTGCAGCACCAACCCCTTCTCGTGCTGCTGACACTCACATCTGTTTCCTGACATCTGCACAGCCGTGGCCTTGGGAGCAGCCCCAGCCGGCTGTTTTCCAAAGCAGCTTTTCCAAAACAACTTTATCCTCAGAGATTTCAAGGCCACCACCCTGCTGTTCCCATTCCTCCAGCACAGATCTCTGTGGCAGAATTGTGCACCCCCTTTATCTTTATTAGCTGCCTACTTGCTGCAGGGAGCAAAGCCTCCGTGTTCCCTGTCCCACAGCAGCTCCCCCTTGGCTCCCTCACCCACCCCGTTACCCTTGGCACTGCCAGACCCTGGTCCTGGTCCAGGGAACACAGGGCACAGCGAGGCTGGAGGAGCAGCTCATGGGTGCAGTCTGGACCTACTCAAACGGAACAGAAGCATCAAGGTTTTAGTTGTGCAGCCAAGGATCTTTAACTCCTGCTCCTGACAGTCCCCTGCCAGATGCCCAGCAGACACAGCTCCCCCTGACCCCCCCAGCAGCACGGGCAGGGGACACGGCCACTCCACTGCTCTGTGGGCAAGAGGGCACCACCAGCACTGCAAAGCCACCAAGTGCCACCTGCTCTGCAAAGAACCCATGACCTTCAGAGTATCTTTCCCAGACGGCACAAAGATCTCCTGCCTCAAGCAGCTCCTTATTTGGAGCTCTACCAAGCCAAAGCAAACATGAAAACCAGTGTTTTCTTATCTGTTTATGCAGAACTGCTCCAGCAGCTCATTCCTGGGCTCCAGGGGAGGACAGTGTTCCCTCCAGACACAGATGAAGCTTTATCCCTCCCCAGTACTGTCATGTCCAGGAAGGCCAGAGTCTGGAGTGTTTTCAGTGTTACTCTGACCACTTCTCAGGACTTGCATAAGAGGCTGCAAACTTCACACCCTGAGGGAAGAAAACAGCTGACTCCAACATTTCTACATTCTACCCTCCTTTAAGGCTGCTGACAGGAATACTTTGGGCTACACCCACTTCATTAGAAGTGTTCCCATTTCATTTCCTGTGTCTGAAAGCGCTTGGCATTCCTTCCCTCTCCCTGCTCTGGGAGATGCCATGACCACCATCCACTAACTGAGCAGCAGCTGAGGGGGTTTGGATCCAGAGCTGAAAACTGGAAGGACCCAGAGCAACTCCAGAGAGAGCTCTGCTGTGATGGAGATACCCCACCCCTCATCCCAACAACCAGGCCTGGCCCAGCACACACAGCTCCTTTCAGACACAGCCCAACACACCACTGGTTCCACAGGAAGCAAATGGACCTGAACTCAACTCTGTCCATGAAATACCAGACCAGTGTTTTATTTTACTATATTGATATCCATGTGCCAAGCCAGCCTTCCCCTCATTCTGCAGTAACTCTAACCCTTCTCCAAGAGTCCACCTCACCTTGCCTGGGTTGTTCCCTCACCTGAAGGGGCATCAGCACCTACTTACAGAGCCTGAGGGACACACACTGCCTGGCACGACCCTAAAACAAACATCACTTAAATCAGCCAGAGCATCTTACAGGGGAAGGTCACTTCAGGGGCAGATTTTTGCTCTGAAGGTATTGACTGTTCCAGCAGAACAGTCTTTAGTTGTGACTAAAGAGGAGTCTGAGGCAATTCCAGCACTGAGACCCAGTTATGACCCCAAGCGTTGCTGTCCTTGAGCTCCCAGGTCCAGCCAGACTCGTGCTTTACCTGCTCTCCTCACTCCAAGTGCAGCAAGACCAACGTTGCCTTGTAGCTGCCTACAGACACTATCCTCAATTCTTCACCCTTTTCAGCCATAGTTCTTTCACCTTATTATCCTGGTGAGCTGAAAAGAAATGTAAAAGACTTTTAGAGTCAAGGCAGTAGTGGATATTAAGGGGATATTCCCAGCAGCTCACTCAGACAGCGTGACTCACTCAGCCAATACAGACCAAGTTTGGTTTTTTGGCCCCAGCCAAGATCAGAGCCAGCTCAGGAGCTCCAGCCCAGTGCAGGGTAGGCCTGATGTCAGGCTGTAAACTGGGCAGCTCAAGTGTCCTCACCCTCCATACAAAAAGCTAAGAATAGTAGAAGCAAGTTGTTCCACACCAGACTTAAAATAGTCCCTCAGCATATTCTGCTCCTTGACTCCCTTGCAGGCCTGGGAACAGCCAAGGTCAGAGCTCCAACAGCCACGTCCTGCAGGTCAGGGGGGCTGGGCTGGGCTCCCTGCAGGGCCACAGCACCACTCCCAGCCCCTGCCCAGCCCTGGCGACCCCGTCAGCACCCTGAGCATCACCAGGAGTAAGGCTGCAGCAGCTTTCCCAGGATTCAGCAGGACAAACCTGTTGCTCACACTCATGCCTGCACTGCTGGTGTGATCCCACACCACGATGCAGGGCTGGCCTTGGTCGGGGTTCCCTTGCACAGGGACGTGCCACAGTCCGTCCCTGCAGCCCGTGTGCCCCGCACCACCACGCGGTCCTTTCACGGGGCCCTCGGGGGGCACGGAGCTGTGCTTGGCCCCAGCAGCAGCCCAGGACAGCCTCCATCCCCTGGAGCCTCTTTCCAGCCGACCAAGTCACATCCCTCGTTCCAGCCGTTCCCGGGAACGCGGCCGGGCCTCCCGGAGCTTCCATTCCCACCTCAGAACCCGAGCAGCTACAACAAAACACGATCCCACCACGACACCACGTCTGTCCTGGCAGATGCCACACCTTCCCCTGTTCCATCCAACCTCCCAGCGCTCCCAGCTGTGAGGAACAGGAGCTGGGACACGGCCCCGGGCACTCACGGGGCACCGGCGGCAGGTGCCGGTCGCCGCTGCCCCGCGAGCCCCCCCCGCTCCGAGGCAGCCC
>WEIV01005277.1:230511-242518 GCA_013390005.1 Calyptomena viridis
GGGGGGCGCCCCGGTTTGGTGGCGCCGGGACCTGCTCGGCACCGGACCCACCGGAGCGGGAGACATCGAGACTCCCCTGGCCGCAGGATCCGCTCAGCCCCGGCCCTCTCGGGCGCTCGGGAGCTGCAGAAGGGGCAGGACCCGCCGCATCTCCGTTCACCTCAGTCCTGGTCCTGCACCCGCCCGTCTGGTCCCGTGCACGCCCCAGTGCAGGCGCCACAGGTGAGCCCAGTCCAGAGACTGCGAGGGAAGGCACTTGCCGTGGCAGCTGCCCCGGCACTGAGCTGTGCCCTCCCGACTCCTCCCCAGAGAGACGACAGAGCCGGGTGACATCAAGCTACCATTTATTGTAAAAGGCCGCGGTGCCCGCGGTGCCCTGAGCAGGCTGAGCCAGGGCCAGGGCCGGGAGGAGGTATCTAAAAGTGCTATTTACACCGAGCTCCGAGTGTGTGTCACAGGAGTCCGTCCCCCCAGGGATCCCCTCTCTGGCCCCACTGCCCCCACCCCACTCAGTAAAAGCTCCTTGCAGCTCCCTGGGCCTGGCTCGTGCTCAGGTCCTTCCCTGAGTGTCCTTGGCACTCCCTGGGGCTGGCAGGGCTGGTGTCAGCACCCCGTGGCACCAGCGTCGGCTGGGTTTCCACGCCCACAGGGCAGCCCGATGTGTTGTGGCAGGTGATGCCAGGGTGCTCCCCGCGCTTGCCCATGGTGAGGATGCCCGCAGCATGGTTGCCGGAGCCATGGAGCAGGCGGTAGAGCCGGCTCTGGAAGGCCAGGGGGACACTCTTCCTCTTGCCCAGCGTGAGGATACCAGCAGCGTGGTTGCCCATGCCGTGCAGGAGGTCATAGACGCGGCAGGAGCAGGTCTTCTGCCGGCAGCAGTCGGGCAGGCTCTGACGGGCAGCGGCCAGGGAGCAGAGCAGGAGCAGGAGCAGGAGGCAGGCAGCTCTCTGGAGCTGCCAGAGTAATGGGCAGCATCAGTGCAGGGCAGTGACAGTGCAGAGAGGAGGGGACTGCACAGCCCCAGGGCTGCCACCCTCTCCTGCTGTGCCCACCGGCGTCTCAACTCCCCCCTGCCAAGGTCACAGCCACAGGGGCTCAAGCCCCACATCCGAGATGAACTCGGAGTGTCACTCTTTGGTGCCCCAGGGCACGGCCAGCAATTTCACCCATGCTCTGACCAGCAGCCAGATGTAGGTGCCCTCACTGCATCCCTGTCCCACTCTGGCACATGACAGCTGTGGCAAACACCCTCCCTTCCACTGCTCAGTGCCATGGGATGAGCAGTGTGAACACCCACGCTCGACACCACAGGCATTGCACACCCAGCTCTCCCAAGAAGCCCACTGAAAACTGCTGGCTACAGCTGGGGAGCTCTGGAGATTTGCCACACACTTGGAGCTTCCCAAGAAACTGTCCAGGCCCTCCTGTACCCCTAGCCCCCACCCCACATCCCCCCCCATCACTGCCCTCTCCTCCCCAGGAGCTGCAGCCCCACCTTGCTGTTGGGCACCTCCATCCTTCCTGGGTTCTTCGGGCAGCCGAGTGGCCCTGGGGCACGTCCCACTGGGCAGCTGAGAGGACAGTGCCCTGTGCTGCTGCTGCCGCTTTATAGGGCCCAGCACAATAGTGCTGCCAAAAATACCACCGGGGCAGCAGGAACAGCTGGTCTCTGGGAGACACGGCCGCAGTGGGGCCGGTAGCCTGGAGACCATCCAGGCCTTTCCCCTCATTTGCAGCTCCTCATTGTGTGGGCACTCCCTGGCCAGGGCACCGGGCACTAATGAGGCTGTAATTGCCCACCGGCACAAAGGGGCTGGTGGTCGGCCGCTGCTCGGAGCCCCATTAGGCTAATTATCCCCCCAAACAAAGGGGTGCTGGCAGCAGCACAGCTCCCTGACGTAGGGAGCCATTATCCTGCACTCCCCATGGTGCCAGGGAGGGATGGTGCCATCAGGACCCCGTACCCTCCATCCCCTCTGGTGACCCCATCCTGCCCTGGCCCCATGCCAGGCACAGAGGGAGCCGCAGGGCACCAGGGAGGGTCTTGCACTCTTTATAAGGCTCCATAGCCCCAGTCCAACCCCAGACTGTGCCCCCTCCATTTGCGCTGGGACTCCCTGGCCCTGGGGGATGAATCCAACGTTTTCCTAATGTCAGAAGCCACATGTGCTGTCCAGTGACACCTTGGCCCCACAGCTGCTGCACTGCAGAGCCTCCCAGCCCCTCTGCACATTGGGGGCCTGGGGGGTACCACCAAAGGGACAGGACTTGCTGGACCCTTCCTGCCAGCCTGGTTTTCCCCAGGGTTAGTCAAGGCCAAGCCTGCAGCCCTGGGGAGTGGGGACAGGAGCACAGACCTGGAGCTGCTTTTCCAAGCAGCATCTGTCACAGCAAGTTGGGTGTACATGCACACGGGCACTGGAGCACCAGCACCACCACCAGCCCTGCAGCAGAGTGCTGGCTTTGGAAGCAGATGGAAGGGATGGATGAGTCCCCTGGGAGCTCAGGGCGGGGGCAATCAGGAGCAAGATCATCCCTTCTCAACCTCCCCATTGAGCCCAGATGCAGCCCTTCAACACAGCAAAGCGCAGGCACCCCGCTCTGGCTGCACCTCCCCAGGCAGGCTGAGACTGCAGACAGCCACCTGTCCATGGGCAGGCTGGGGCTCCTGCTCCCAGTCCCTGTAACCAGGGGTGCTCAGTCTGGGCTCCTGAGCCTCAGGCCGGGGTCAGCAGGATGCCGTGTCACCTCCTCTGTCTGTCTCAGGGATGGGCTCCAGCGGGGCACGCAGCCGGGAGGACTCTGGTGAGGCTGAGCTGTTTCTGCCAATGCCACAGGACTGTCCTGCATTATGGATCTGCCACAGGTTGTCCAGTGCCTCTGCCTTGGCATGCTTGAGGAGGTCAGCCTGGCCCTGTAGGGAGGGGAAGTCAGGGGGTGTGTTAGAGTGGAGGCATCAGGGTGAGGTGGCAGGGCAGGGCAGGTGTGTCCACGCAGCTCTTGCCCCTCACCTTGAGGACAGTGATGTTCCAGGCAAAGCTCTCCAGTGCCTTCTGCAGCTTGTGACCCCGCAGCCCCTCCTTGGTCTCAATGCGATGCAGCTCCTTGTGAAAATCCATCCCTGCACAGATGGGAGCAGAGCTCAGTGAGTGCAGGGACACCAGCACGGAGACAGACACCACCTCCCACCAGTGGGGACCAAGCCAGAGGGAAGCCCTTTGCCTCCCATGGAGGTGCAGGCTGGGTGGGCTCCTCACTGCCCCAGTAGCCCCAAGATCCCTCTGTGCCAGGAACGATGGGCCAGTGGAGCCCCAGCACCCTGGCACCGTGCTTGGCCCCAGCCCGTGGCTGTTTTGGGCCCTGGAGGTCACGGGGTCTGGAAGGGCAGCAAAGACCCTGGGCAGAGGCACAGCTCTGGCACCCATGGCTCACCCAGGGGGACTCAGAGCAGGGCCCCCAGGCCCCCCAGCTGGAGTGTGGGCCCCAGCACTGTGCACAACGTGACGTTCTCGTGAGCGGGTGCTATATTTACCCCTCCTGATGCAGCCCCGGCTCCAGGCCCACTCGAGGGCTCCCACACAGCCTGCTCGCCCACACACTGCCAATCAGCACACCCCCAGCCCTGCACCCCCCCACAGCCCGCGCCTCTCTGGACCCCCCAACACCTGCTGGCTGGGCACCAGCCACGCCGGCACCACAAGGGCTTGTTCACAGCGTGGCCGAGGCAAAAGCAGAGAGAGAAGCACCAAGGAACAGGGGTGGGGGCTGCAGCCCCCAAACAGCTGCCTGCCACCCAAGGGCCGCACACCCCAGGGCTCACCCCAGGGCTCTCTGCCCTGTGACACCCCAGCACAGCAGCTGGAGCAGGACAGGAGGGCACAGAGCCCACCCATGCCCTGCAGCCCGTTCCCCTCTCCTCCACTCCCCCAGCGCTGGCAGCAGTGCCGGAGCTGAAAGCCAAGAGCTCGGGGAGGTTTCCGTCTGCCGTGTAGGCAGGGAACAAACAGGGCTGCTGGCAGCAAGGCTGGCATGGGGGAATGGCAGAGAGGGGCTCCCTCCTTCTTCCCAGTCCTTCCAGCTGCTGAGGCTCTCCCAGCCCATGGTGAGCCCGTGTGAGCCCCTGGGTCAGTAGCCCTATGTGTACTTGGGGCTGGTGGAGTTATCCCTGTGGGGTCCCAGCTCACAGAGGGGCCACGCAGCCATCAAGGCCTGGAGTGAAGCTGGGGGTCCTGAGAAGCTGCTGCTGTGGTGGTTGCCAGGGGAGGACTGGGGCAGGCAGCAGCAGCACCTGCCTATGTGGGTTCTGCCATGTGTCTGGGAAGTCGTAACACTCAGTTGCCACTTCTGCCGTCAGCCCCAGACTGTTATTTCTGGCACTAATTATGTTCTGGCGTTTGGCAGCTAATGACTCTTCTCTGCTTCCTCATCAGCCTCCCCCACTCTGCTCGCTCCCTCCCACACAGCCCTGCAGCCCACCCACCCACACTCTGCCCCAGCTCCACGCCCCAGCACCCCAGAACACGCCCGGGTCCGTGGCCAGAGCTGCACCGGGGCTGGGGCTGCCCTTCGGGACCCACCTGCCTGCTGTGCCTGGATGAGCTTCCCGTACACCACGTCGGCGGATTCGATCAGCGTCCGGCTGGTCTGGATCATCTGGGGAGAGGGGCAGCATGACACCCTGGGCAGCCCTGGCCCCACAGCCCCCCCCGCCGAGTGGATGTGGGTATGGGGCTTGTCAGGTGCTGCCCCTTGCCCCAGAGCGATGCCTGGGGTCTGGCCTTCCTCACCTCACCACTCACAGCCAGGTGCATTGTGACCAGCACCTGGCTGGTGGCCAAGTTCTCTCCAACACAAAGGAAGGAAGTGGCTCTGGCTGTGGCTATTAATGGGATTTCTCCCATTCAGGGTGAGGGGCACTCAGTGCAGGCAGAGGGACAAGGGCCGTGGTGTCCCAGGGCTGTATGGAGCTGGGCAAGCCTGTGCTTTGGCAACACTTCTCCCTGGGCAGCCCCTGTGCAGACCCTTGCCCACCTCCCCCTGCCACAGGATGGGTACAGCAAGTTCAGGGTCCCCTGTCCTGGGAAGGGCACCGGTCCTGGTGCCACAAACCTCGGAGCCAAGCCCTGGCAGGATGGCACTTACCGTCTCATAGGCAGTGAGGACCTTGCGCAGCAGGTCAGGGATGGGGCCCTGGGCTTCCATGGGCGGGTACTGCTCTGCCAGGTTGAGGGTGACACTGGGTGTGTTGTCACTGTGCAGCAGCCACGTGGACACTGTCAGGATGCACTGCTTCATGTTGGCAGCGGGCGTCAGCCCACACAGCTCCTTGAAGGAGACCAGTGCGTTCTGTGGGTAGAGACCGGCGTCAGTGGCTTCCCCCCAGGAACATCCCCATTTCCTGGATCCACATAAATCTCCTTGCTCATGTGCCCCAGGAAGGGTGGGACACCCAGGGTCCCCACCACTCTCAGTCCAGCCCCGTTCTCCCCCACAGAAAGCAGGTCCCCCCGTGCCTCCACAGGGCCTGTACCTGCACGTTCTCGCGCAGGTCGGTGGCCTCCCGCAGTGGCTGGGTGGCTGTCCGGAACACCTCGTCGATGGCTTTGATGCCGGTGGCCTTGGTGGAGGTGTACTCTCGCACCCGGCGGCCCCGGCGCCCCGCCAGCCCCCGGCGGTGCCCCTTGCCCCCACCGCGGCGGTCGGTGATGGCCACGTGCACGAAGAGGGTGGCATGGGGCAGGGGTTCCCCGGCCAGAGACTGGAGGGGGACGTGGCGGTAGCCGGGCTGCAGGCACTCGAAGGGGATGGTGTACTGGGCAATGAACTCGTCCCCGATGTAGTCATCATCCAGCACGACGAAGCGCAGGACGGCCAGCTCCGGCAGGTTGATCTGGAACTCCAGGCTCTCGTCAAAGATGGGGTTGTCCCCACTCTGCAGGGCTGTCTTGGTGCGGTGCTCGGCACAGTCGGCTGGGATGCCGTGGATTTCGGCACAGACGTAGGGCTCCACCACCTCCCCCTTGGCCCCTGAGCCCTTAGGCTTGGGCAGATTCTGACCACTGATGACCTTGAGGTGTAAGAGCTGGGCAGGCACCCCAGGCAAGGAATCCTTGGCATTGGCACTGAAGTAGGAGACCTCCTCCCGCATGATGGCCGGGCGGAGGACGTAGCCACACGCCCCATTCTGCCGGAACCAGCCCGCATTCAGGTCCATCATGAGCCCCGGTGTCTGGTAGTTCATGGCCACCATCTGGCAGCCGCACTTCCAGAAGTCCTGGGGGTTCATGTTGCTGGCGTCGATGCGCATGGGGCTGGGGTAAACACGAGAGAGGAACCGCTTGTTATAGCTGACCAGCTCAGCGGGGCACTCGTTGGCAAAGCGTCCCGCTTCCACCTCGCTGAAGGAGCACATCTCCCAGTAGCGCTGCCCACGCCGTGAGCTCTCAAAGTCCTGGAAAGGGACAGCCTGGCAGAGGCTCACCAGCTCCGAGAGCTCCCGGCTGAGGCGCACCCGCCGTGGGCCACCTCCCTCGGGTGCCTCCCGGTCCTCCTGGCCCAGGCGCCGCGCCAGCTCCCAGCCTTCCTCCTCGTCTGACACCTCCCCCTCGCTGTCCTCGCAGCTGGGCGGCAGCTTCTTGCCCTTGATGAGGATGCGGCCCTTGAGCTGCTCTGGGGAGGGCAGGTAGGATGCCACAGGGTTGGGGGGCTCCAGGTACAACTTCTCCCCCAGAGTCTTGCGCAGGCACTGAGCAGCGAGGCGCTGCTGGGGGGCCGAGCAGCGCACCACCAGGCAGAGGATAAGGGGGTACGCGGAGGCGGTGAAGGCGTGCTGGTCGATCAGCCCCACCACGGCACGGAACGGCACACAGGAGGCGGCCGAGGGGCTGGTGTACACCACGGGCTCCCCCTCGGGGCCGTCCCACAGCACCAGTTCGATGCTGCGGCAGCCCAGGCCCAGGGCACTGATGTAGCCGTTGATGTCCGAGCGGCCCCAGAAATTGTCCTCCAGCAGGCAGGCGCTGTGGGCAGAGCTGATGTAGTAGTGGGACAGGGGCTGTGCCATGTCCTGGCAGACCTTGCGATGCTGAGGGTCGAAGATGGAGCAGTCAGCAGAGAGCAGGTAGCGTGTGAAGCCGTCGATGGCCAGGTAGCCCTTCTCCCGGCCCTCCTTGGAGGGCTCATACTTGCTGACAATCTCCAAGCACTTCTCCTCCGTGACCCCCTCCATGCCCTGCTCCACCTCCAGGAACATCAGCAGGTCCTTTACACCCAGGTATTCCTTGTTGCTGGAGAACTGGACCAGCAGAAAGAAGATCTCAGGGCGCGTACAGAGCTCGCAGTACGCCTCCACAAAGAGGTCACAGGCCACCTCCACGCCAGGACGCTCACTGGCCTTCTGCAGCTCCTTGAACTTCAGCTCAATGGTGGAGGTCTTCATGCCGGGGTTGAGCGCTTTGATCAGCTGCACAGCCCGGGACACAGGGATGCGACCAGACTTCTCCAGGTCAGCAAGGGCGAAGACAGAGGAGATCCAGGATGTCCGGAGACTGGGGTGGCCAGTCCCGGGTGCTTCTGGGCTGTGCTTCCCATAGGACACCAGGTAGCGCAGCCCCATCACCCAGGCACTCACCACATCGGCCGAACTGGCCACCAGGTCCAGGGACTCGTAGTTGTCTCCATAGATGATGGAGAAGGCGCACTCGTCTGGGAACTGGTCGGAGAGGCCGTTGCTGCGCAGGACAGGCGTCTTCTTGCCTACACGCACCTCTTTGACTGACTTGATCTCGATCTTGGCCTTCTCCGAGTCCTTCTTGGAGGGCTCCCAGCGCACGGAGCGCATGTCGGCGTCCAGCACGAAGAAGCGGCTGTACATGCGGGAGTTGGAGCGCACCTTCTTGAGCTCGCAGCCCTCCAGCATGAGGGAGATGCAGGCGGCTGTGCTGTTGATCTTGCGGTCGTTGGGCATGGAGCTGAAGGACACCGTCTTTTTCTTCTGGGGTGGCCGCTGCCGGGAGCCATCCTAGCAGGGTGGGAAAGGGGCAGAGCCGTCAGGAACAAGCAGGCAGCGTGCACCCCACCAGTTCCTGGCACCCTCCTGTCTCATGTTCCACCTGCCCCAGCCCAAAGCTAAGCAGAGCACCCCAGGGTGGCCCAGTGCCACACCAAAGTCCAGCCCAACCCAGTCCACCCCTCTCCTGGAGGCTGGGAGCTGGCTCCAGCTTTGGCCTCCCCCACAGCTCACTGCCTGGCTTATTTTAACTCTGCTTTCCTTCCTTCCTTCCTGCTCCCGGCCCTGAGACGGATCCTTCCCCACTGCTCACTCGCCCTTGGAGGCATGGCCACACACTGGCAGCCGGACACGGTCCCTGACTCCCTGGCCTGCAGACACTGGAGGAAAACCAATGCCTGGCATGTGATGGCTGAGCAGAGCTGCCCCAGCCAGACCCTCCAGGCTCCTGTTAGGAGAGGGGCAGGACAGCCCCTGCCAGTGCCATGTGCGGGGGATGAGCACAGCCACAGCCCCATCCCACAGAGCCAGGGGTCATGGGGAGTGGGCTGTTTTCTGCCAGCACCTCATGCCCACACTCTGTCCTGCCCCATGGTGAGAAAGGGGGACCCTGCTGTTACAGGGCTGGCAGGGGCAGAAGATGAGGGGGAACAGCAGGGCTAGGAGTGTATTATGGGATGGATTTCATTAAGTAGCGCAGTAGGAGGAGATTTAATCCACTTCTTCAAGATTATGGTGAGTCACCTCTAATCTGGTGGTGTCTCTGTCAGAGGCAGGTCCTGCCCGGCTGCCCAGGTTGGGGTGAGGAGGTGTTTCCCTCTAGTGCCCTGAGACCTTCCACACCTCCTGTGTTGAGCTGCACCTGGATAAACGTGTCCTGGTGCCTGACCACAGAGGGTCGAGATCTGCCCCTTGGGGCCAAGCAGCCCCGGCTAAAATCAGTTGGGACAGATCGCACAGAAGGATGAACGGCTCCCCCAGGGATGTCTGGGACACAGCGGCCCAGGGATGGGGGAACCAGCCCCAGCCCTCGTCACCTTGTTAGAGCCAGACAGATGATGCTGTCCCGGAGCTCGGATGTGGGAGCTGTTTGCATCCTTTCACTGCCAGATTGCTCCAAGGAGCTGGCCGAGCTCCAGGACCTCTCCTCCATGCCAGCCAGCCCGGGTCGGCAGGGGCTCAGCGGCAGGTCACACCATCAGCCAGCCCTGCGGGGAAGGACTCGCCGCCGGATGCCTCCTGCAAGCTGCAATCTGAGCGCTCCACTGGCGGGCAGTCCTGGCTCTCGCCCCACCGCGGGGCGATGGGCACCGAGGGCAGCACCTCCCGCCGCGGGCAGGACCCCCACACCTCTGCGGACCCGCTCCCTGCCCGGCGCACCCACCCCGGGCGGCTCCGCACCGGGCCCCACTGCCGAAAACAGGAAATCCATCCGGAAAGGAAACACGGGCGGGGGGCCCTCCTGCACCCAGCGCCAGGGACCTGCCTCCAGCCGTGCCCACTGCAGGCAGCCAGACACACCCCACCGGCACCAGCCCCGTCGGCAACCCTGGCTAAGGGCGAAAGCTCGAATGTCCTCCCTGCAGCCCCGCATTGCCCCAGGGCTGGGGAGCGGCGGGATGCCCTTCAGCACTCTGGGGGGGCACATATGTGGTACAGACCCGAGAGCATCCTGCAGCACACGGGCTCTGCTCTCCCTCTGCGCGGGCAGGGAGTGAGTAGGGGCCAGTGAGTGGGATCTCCTGCCCGCAGCTCCTCACTCCAGCCTGGGAACCAGGGAACAGCCGCTGCTCCCTGGCAGCCCCTTCATGGGCTGTTCCAGGTGGTCTTCCACTCAACTTCAATGAAATGCTGGGTGAGGCGCAGGCAGGAGCAGCACAGATGATGAGTAGGGCAGTAGCAGAGCCGGGAGGACGTGATGCCCGTGGCCACGAGAGCACGGGGCAGAGGGCTCTGGAACCTGCTGGCAGAGAGGAGGCAGAGCTCTGCAGCAGGAAGCACCGATCACGATGCCGATGCCTCCTACGATGCCAATGGTGAGCATGGGCACAGAGGGTACGTCCCAGCTGCCTGCACCCTGCCCAGCTTTGCAGCATGTGCTAAGCACCTCTTCAGCCAATTACCTCCTGCATTAGTGCCCTGGTGAGTGCCGCTGCCCTAATCTCAGCCTTCACGTGACGGCTGCCGTTACCGGCCATGCAACCCGCTCCCAAGAGCAGGATGGAGAAGGGCCTATCAGTCATCCCTCCTTTCCCCTTATGCTCCAGCCTGGTTGTGACATGACTCATCTGCAGCTGGTTTCCCCAGGTCTCCCCACTACTCCCATCCTGGGCTGGGCAGCACAAGCAGGCAGGCAGGCAGGGGTGCAGGCAGGCAGCAGCCCCAGAGCAGAGGCAATAGGAGACCAGGCACAGTCAGGGCTTTTCTCCCATCGTTTGTTCCCTGCCAAGAAGAGAGTGACTGACACATCGACTCCCCGCAGCACCAGCTGCCGCTCCCCAGCGAGAGGCCATGGAGCCAGATCCCAGTGGAGGCACCACACAGCTCCTGGGGCTGGCATGGGATAGAGAGGGGACACAAGAGACAGGACAGCAAGATGCTGGGGAAGGGCCACCTGCAGCAGAGAATAATAGATCCAGTACCCCCAAGTGCTTCTCCAGCATCTTCCCAGCCCACCAGACCTCCAGCCCCCTCTGCTTCCAGCCTGGGAAAAGAGAAGGGAGCAGGTCTTCTAGCCAGGGCACAGGGACACTGCAGGGGCCAGCTCTGGACCGTGCTGCCCTGGGGACCCCCCAGCTTCACACAGCCGGTGAGTCGTACTTTCAGATTCACTCCTCCAGCCTTCTCTGGAAATCCCAAAAAATAACAGAGCTGGCAGCTCTTCCCACGTGTGCCTCCATGGCACTGCCCCGTATGGATGCGGAGATGCACGACGGATCAGCACAAGCTGGGGAAACTGTCCGGGTCTGACCTCCCCCCCGGGCAGTGCCCCCCCCGCCAGCGCTGGCCCTGGGCCACCCGACCTTCACGTGAGGCCAAATCCCGCGGTGACGCAGGTGGTGACGGGGATGTGCCCAGCCCGGGGGCAAGCGGGAGGTTCACCACCCCTGGTCTCTGGGCAGGGACGGATGCTGACCCGTCCGGGGAGGAGCGGGAGACCCCCGTCGAAGTCCCCAAGGAAACCGGGCACAGACGACGCACCGGCACCAGCTTCTGGCAGCACGGGAGCACTGGGAGGTCTCCGCGTGGGCACAGCCCGGCCGCCCCCGCAACAGTTTGCAGCGGGAGCCCAGGCGGGGGGCTCAGGATCCCGACGCCGCTGCCCAGAGAACCGGGAGCAGAAGAACGGGGCTGGGGCACCACGGGAACAGCCCCCACATGGGGTATTAATAGAACCGGAGCAATCCCAGCTTAAAATAGGCTGCGGGGAGGCAAGTCCTGGGCGGACGTGACCCATTGTGTCAGCGAGCACAGCCAGCACCAGCACAATCAGATGGGTTCATTTAGGAAAGCACATGTGCGATCCACTGCCCACCCAGGTGGGAGGCCCCCCGAGACACTCCCTGACCCCGGCCCCACCACAGCCCGGCTCCGGGAGGTGTAAGGAGCAGCCTGGGAGCTGGTCAGGCCGAGCCCAAGGCTCAGCGCTTGGCAGGAGGGAGTACGGGAGAGCACAGGCTGCTCGAGGGGCAGGAGCGGGCGCCTATTCACTGGCACTCAAGGGTGCCTTGAGAAGGACCGGGTGATGCTGCAGCCTGTCCGTGAAGGGGACCTATGGGACCCTCGGCACTGGAGAGGAAGACCCACAGACACTCCACAGAGCCGAGCAGGGACAGACTATGTCCTTGGGGACCCCGGGGCCGGGCAGGGCACGAGGGACGTCGTGCCAGTCCCGGCATGAGTGGCGTCGCGGGCAGCTGGTGACCCCCGGGCACCGACCGGGGATGCGGCTGTTCCGCGGGTCGGCCGAGCCGCCCCACAGCCACAGGGGAAGCGGCG
>WEIV01005278.1:7037-52202 GCA_013390005.1 Calyptomena viridis
CGCGGGGTGCGACCTCTGCGCTGATGGGGCGGCGGCCGGGCGGTGCCAGACCTGCGGGGTCCGCCTCTGCCGCTTCTGCTGCCGGGCCCACAGGTGAGGGGCCGTGGGGACTGGCCCGGGAGGGGACACCTGGACGCGGGGAGCGCGGGGCGGGCAGGGACCCACGCATAGAAGCAGCGAACCGACGTGTCTCTCAGCTTGTTCGGTCCGGAGCGGGTTGTTACCCAGCACCCAGCGTCTGCTCCCGGAGGATGCTCTGTGCTCAGGTGGGGACCGGCAAGCTGCTGGCATAGAATCATAGAATATCCGCAGTTGGAAGGGACCCACGAGGATCATGGAGTCTGTCATCCGGCCCTGCATAGGACAGTCCCAAGAATTCATGCCATGTGACCGACAGCATTGTCCAAACTTGTAGAACTTCTTGGGAGTAGATCCATCAGCCCTATTATTGGCCATTAAGTCCAGAATCAGGGCATCCTTTGCCCGTGGCAGTGTTCACATACTGGTTTGCATCTCGGTTTAATATTCCTGGGCTCCGGGGAGATTAATGGGGCCCCCACAGGTGTGGGTGTGGGCAGGGTACTTAGCAGGACAAAAGCCTTCGAGTTGTGCTGTTTCCCTTTGGAGAAAACACATCTTCCAGGGGAAAATGGGGAAGTTAAGCTGCTGGTCTGCCTCTCCACCCCCAGAACTATTTACTGTGTATATGTGTAAAGGCAAAGTGAAAGTAGGTAAGTGGAAGTCCTGCTTGTTGTGATCGCTAAGTGCTGAGGATCAACCCGTGTGCTTGCCTGTTAGGTGGTGTAGGAAGTGTTGTAGGAAGAAGAGGTGACTGCTACAGAGCTCGGAATTGAAAAGGAGGCGGCTGCAGTGGTCTCTGAGCCGGGCAGAGGACAGGCAGCACTAAAGACGAAAACTAATAGGAGGCCTAAATGACCTTCTGAAGCAAGGTGACAGGGAGGGTCAGGAATTCACCCAGCAGCACTAGCCAGGAAAGCCTCAGCCTGGCTTAATCAGCTCAGCCTATTCCCTCCACATTTGCTGTTCCTTTCCACTTGATTAGCAAATTCTTTCCCCAGAAAGAATGGAGACATATTCCTCTCTGCCCTGCCCCCCCGCAGATACTGGTGCCTGCGGGGAAAATGGCTTAGACTCTTAGTTACCTTTCCACTCTGGGTGTAGTTTTCAGCATACCATTCTGATTAGCTAATGCCTGCTACCCTATGCAAGCTGCTGGAGAGTGATAAACCCAGACCTTGAATAGCAGCCTGCTGCACTGACAGGAATAATTGCAGAAGTGATAAAGCAGTAGAAAATTTGTCCCCATGACCCATTTCGTACAATATTTACTATAATTTTTACGGTATATTTACTATAAACATTTACTATATTTTTACTAAAATATAATATTTGGTATAATTTTTACACCCCACTAGCATCTACAGACTTTCGTGTAATTTACTTCATGTCAGAACAGAACAAAGGCCAAGGAAAACCATTTTGAAATTATTTCTTGATGTGTAAGGGAAGGTTTCTAGGATCTCTGTGTTACGGTTGTGCTCCTTGGAATAAGTGAGAGAGATGTTAGGCTGAAGTCAGGCAAGTGTGAATTTGAAGGGCATAATACTAGAAGGCTTTCAAAATGTGCTGGACCCAAGGGAGAATAGTGGGAAATAAAAAGAGTAGCATAAGGGCCACCCTGTGATGAGGTTGCTTTGTGTTGCCAGAGCAACTCTATAGAGCTCCGTCCTTCAATTATTTCTTTGCGTATGGCTTGGAGCTCCCATTGCAACTGCCACAAGTCATTAGTGAAGGAGACAAGGAAGGAAAGAAGGGGTTTATATCCTGCTCAATAACTAGCTCCCAGTGTCCCAAATAGCATACAACAGAAATACTCTTGTGACATGGTGGGTGTCTAGGTTATGACAGGTTCTTTTCCCCATCCTTGGTCTCTTCTGAGCAGGACCTAACCTGGCAGCCGGAAGAAAATGGAGTTTGACTTTTGGAACATTAAATGCTTTACTGTTAAGACTGTCTTCTGGCAGTGGCCTGAACTAGATTTTCCCCTTAGGGATATGAGAGCTCACTTGCATCAGCAAATTTACAGCTGGTGAAAATCCCTGAGCTGGTGGCTGAGGAGCCTGGTACCTCCTGCTCCTCATCAAAAGAGACTGCTGGTGAGCGATTCTCTTTTAAGACATCTCCTGCCAGCTCTCACTTTGCAGTGCTCACCACCCCCTTGCTGCCTTTGACACAGCAGGCTCTGGGGATTGTTGTGACTATCCCACTTCTGTCAGGCTCCAACCAGGGTCTGCTGGTTTTAGCAGCCTGACAGTCCATTTTCACTGGCATGTGTGTGGCCATGGTGGGACACATAATTCTTGTGTCTGAGAACAGTGCTGACACAGGGAGGCTCAGAGAGCTTGAGAGCAGCGCCTAATGAGCTGCCTGTAGTTGCTGCCCTGTTTTGTGTGGAGCCTTGTCCTCAGGAGAGCACAAGCCCTTCAGTGCAGACAGGAGGGAGCAGTGTGCACTATGACTTGCAGCCTGTACAGAATAGCATTTGCAAAGGGTCTTAGTGTTTGCCTTTTGTGTAGAACATGCATAAAGTGATTTGTGCTTGCTCCCTCCTAGGAGACAGAAGAAGACTGCTTCTCATGCTGTGACGGAGCTGGAGAATACCGAGGACTGCAGCCAGGCTGGGAAGCTTCTCTTGTGCCCTTCCCACCCCACAGAGGAGCTGAGGCTGTTCTGCGAGCAGTGTGACCAGCCAGTGTGCCGGGATTGCGTTTTGGGCAGACACCGTCAGCACCCCTATGACTTCACTGGCAACGTCATCCACAGGCACGGGGACGCCCTGCGGAAGCTGCTAAAGAACACCCAGCAGCACGTGGGCATCCTTGAGGATGTGCTGAGCCAGGTTGATGACATGGGCAGTGCGGTCCGCAGTCGCGCAGAGGCTGTGGCCACAGAGATCTGCCTGTTTGCCAGTGGCTACGTGAGAGCGATTGAAGAGCACCGGGACCGGCTGCTGAAGCAGCTGGAGGACTTGAAGGTGCAGAAGGAAAACCTGCTGTGCTTGCAGAAGGCCCAACTGCAGCAGCTGCTGCAGGACATGAGGACAGGCGTGGAGTTCACAGAGCACTTGCTGATGAGCGGCTCGGATCTGGAGATCCTCATCACCAAAGGGGTGGTGTCAAGCCGTCTGACAAAGCTGAACAGCATTGCTTACAGCACCCACCCCAACGTGGACGATAGGATCCAGTTCTCTCCCCAGGAGAGGGCAGGGCAGTGTTCCGGCTATGAAGTTTTTGGGGCCGTTCTCAATAAAGTGGTTGATCCAGCCAGGTGTACCCTTCATGGAGAAGGTAACAGGGTGCTGTGCAGCAGCTAAATGGGAGTGCCCCCTGAAGTCACCTCTCTGTTCTCTGTACCCACATGGTGTGCAGCTTAAGGCACTGTTGGCTCCCGGATTTCCAGGCATTAACTAGGGGCAGAGGTAGAGCCCTAGCAGAGGTTGCATTGCTTGCTAATGGGAGCCATACTGGGCAGGAGGTCAGACAGCTGTCCTCATCCAGATGTACAGAGAGCATACTGGAACAGTCCTCCACACCATCACTGACCACAGTACGGGGCTGAGGTGCAAGGAGAGAAACCCTTAGGAGACAGACCACAGTTCACTCAGGATGGGAATGGCACCTGCAATAGCAGGACATGGTGCTTTCCTGGTGGGCAAAGCTGAAGTTCTGCAGCATGAGCCCAGGCAGATCCCCTCTGTGGCTGAGTGAGTAGGTTCATTCCCATTGCAGCTTCTGCTGAGATTGCCATGGGAATAACTGGCATCGATGGTTTCATGGATATTTGCTTACTGAAGAATTGGAGCAGGGCCAGCAAACAGATGATGTTCAGACCAGCCCACAGCACAGCCAGCTCTGGTCAGTAAAGGCCTGTGCAGGGCAGATGAGACAGACCCAGGGCTCATTTGATCTCTTCCATGCCAAACTTTTAAGTGTTGGGGTCTCTGGGGCTCCACCCTGCACAGTGGGGCTGTTCCTCCTCTCTCCAGGTTGCCTGGTGCATCTTGAGGCCTTCTGGGAAGGTGCCAGCTAGGCTTAGAAGGCAAGAAGGCCACCCTGGTCCATATGGACCTTTGGGCTAAGCCTGGTAAACATCTCACAGCACCTGTGGCTTCCACTCTGACCTGAAACCCAGTCATAGATTGACTTTTCCCTATGCGTGAAAGGAGCTGTACACCCAGAAGCCAAGTCCTGTCTGTGTTCTGATGGGGCTCCAACATGGAAAAATAGGTGGGAGTCATGGCTGGTATGAATCCTTTCTGGTCCTGTTTCTCGGCCTTGCAGATCTCCACAGCACCCGCCAGAACCAGCTGACTGGCTTTACCCTGCTCTGCAATGACACCACGGGGGAGCGGATGGGGCAAGGAGGGGAGGCTGTGTGGGTCACCATCACCCACAAGGACAAGAGGCACTGGTGGGTATTCCACCCAAGAACTCCCTGGTCACTGGGTTTGCCTTTCTTCCTCCCTTACCCTGTCACCACCCTTGCTTAGACAGGTGGGAGGATGTGCTTCAGCATGTGGGTCAGAATCTGTAGAAGAAAAGGCATTAATCTTCTTCCCAGAAGTATAGCAGTGCTTCCTACTGGTTGTATGCAGCTGTTGGCTCATACAACGTATTGAGTCTTTGAGTGATTTGGGCTTCTTAAAGGATTCAGCTCTTGGTGGGTGTTGCTAGGCACTGCCAGAGTGAGTTGTTCCTTCTCAGTTCTACCAGCAGACACCCAGCGCTCCTGCTTTTGTTAGCACCTAACAATTATTGCAACCCCTGACTGGCTGTCCCAAGTCAGACAGACAGTTTACCAAGCCCAGGAGCCTCTGACATTTGTTGGAATTGCCTAGTTCATGTCCTGGAGAAAGAATCTGTGTTGTGACTTTGTCCTTTTTACCATAGGTGCCAACATTGAGTACTTTTAACATGTTTGGAGTTTTTGTAGCAAAAGCAGGAAAGACTGCACTATGAGCTCTTGTTTCCACAATAAAAATGACAAAAAATACCTATTCTGTTTTATAGTAGCTGGAACAAAATGCCAGCGTTAACTTGTTCCAGGAAGGCTGTCGGTGGGATGACCTGATGAAAAAAAAGGGACAGGATGCTAAAACTCCTTGCTGTGGGGGTGTGTTGACAAGGCACACAAAAGCAGTGCTGGCAGCCCAGATGCTTATCAATAGATCATCATTGTTCAGGAATATTGTTCCAATGTAGCTTCCTTCCTTAAGTGCATGTACAACATAAGAAGTGTGCACATGAGGGTTATGTGGATTTCACTTGGTGGGGTAGAGGTCGCTGTGGCCACATTAACACAGTTTCTTGCTTTCGTGCATATGCAGTTGCTACATCCGTTGCTGAAAGCTGTCTGGCTTTGGTTTGAGGCAACACAGCTGCAGAAGAGCATGAAATACCACCACCCAGTCCATAGCAGGAAATTATGTAGGCAGCTGTATTCATGTGAAATGGTGGGAGGTGGGAAATGCAGATTATAAACTGTCATGTCATGGGGCCCAAGAGACTAATTAGTGGGGATTAGCAAGAACGCCTTCCTCTATGCAGAGCTGCCTGATAATTGTCTGTGGAAAGCTCTTTCCATCTCTCTGTGGAGCAAATCAGTCCTCAAGTGACTAGCTGATGCTTTCTTTCTGGCACTCTGTTCACAAGGATTCCTTGTGAAACTCAATGAGCTTCACTATGAAAAGGGAGAATTTACCAGCAGGGACCTAGAACTCCTCTAAGCATTGAATAGAAGAGGGGGGTCAATGCAGTTGGGACAGTGGTTGAAGCGATTCAAATGTGCCCTATTGCATCCTGTCTTCTTAGTGGGTTTTTCTGGAGGCAACTGCTTGCTGAAGCTGTGAATTTACCCCATCTCTGCGAGCTCTTATCTGTTGGGATAATCTGACCTGCAAGTATGCTGTGTGTCATCTTCTGCCTTCTCAGTGTGCAGGGTTGCTACAAATCCTTGCAGTGCAGCTAGCTTTGTGTGACTTCCTTTGTATGGTTATTGCAGCTTCCAGTAGCAGGTGTGTGTGAAAGCCACTCAGTGCTTGAGCATGGCTCATGCATCCTTTCAAACTTGCCTGAGACCCACAGCTGCTGAATGAAGAGCTGACTGCAAATCTAGGCCAAACTGTGGTTCACATTTAGAGCAGTTTTCTGCCAGTCACTGACCTCTTGGACTTTTCTCTGTTTGCAGTACAGTCAAGCCAACAGTGTGTGATAATGCTGATGGGACCTACTGTATTTCCTACAGCCCTGAGGAGCCAGGCTTGTATGCTGTCTGCGTCTGTGTGAAAGGGCAACATGTACAGGTAGCATTTCTTGTTTCTCTTGCACTGCTTCTTCTTTACCTGCTTTACTTTTTTAAGTATTTACTTTAAATCTCTATAAGGATTACCTCTACCACATAGCTGTTTATGACTGGGCTTAGTGATCTGTGACTGGCTGGTGTTTGAAAATGCAAACAGAACATCTGATAGCACCCACTGCAGCAGCCTCTTTGTTTGCTTGTCCACTGCAGGGCTCTCCATTTACTCTGATGGTGAAACACAAGTTCCGTGAGCATCAAGGTGTGTTCCACTGCTGCACGTTCTGCTCCAGTGGAGGGCAGAAGGCTGCTCGCTGTGCCTGTGGTGGGACCATGCCAGGTGGGTGCTCAGCTTTCCCCACGCTGCTGGGATCAGGAGGATTTGTTGCACTAAGTCCTCCCTAGTGTACATAGGTGTGGGTATATACTCTAGCCCAAGCCCTGCCCTGCACGTGCACCAGGACTGTGATAAGCTGTATGTACATATGTTCTCTTGCAATGTGACTACAGCAGGAGAAATGCAGCAGGACATTCCAACACCTCATAGACAGAGACCTGTCTATAGCTGTGCAGGAGGTATGGCAGGGCACCTCAGCCTTTCAGCCCTTCTCAGTGATGCTGAGCAGCATTGCTTTTATACTGTTCCTGTTCCAGTGCTGGCATGTTGGGAGCTTGTGGGCTGTGTCACAGAGCGACCAGTTATCAACTCTGGATCCTTGTTTAGGACAAGGATTCGACTCCCTTACTTGTTTAATTCCAACCAGCTTCCCAGTCCTTAACTTGCATGTGTTGTGTGTTTTGCATGTTTTTAGTATAGAACTGGCATCTTCCTTTTTCTATGCTTGATCTTCATCTAGCTCTGGCCAAAGCCACTAGCAGCTGGTAGGGAGTTCTGGATGCCCATTGGATTATTAAACAAGCAAGGGGATGGAAATCTTCAGCTTTCCCCAGCTATTGGGATGGGGAGGTCCCCCTGGGATGTTCTTTCTTTATGGAGCTCTGGAAATTTTGGCCTTGAATATTCTGTGTTCTCATCAACACATGCCTCCCCATTTTAGGGAAGACCTGAGGCCAAAGCTTATAACACCCTGGTATTTTCCGGCCCACTTTGGGTTGAGCTGCTGGTGCCTCTTCTCTTGCAGGTGGGTACCAAGGCTGTGGGCACGGACACAAAGGTCACCCTGGCTGCCACCACTGGTCGTGCTGTGGACAAGTGAAGGAGAGCTCAGAGTGTCTGGGTGGGCCACCCAGTGACACCTCGTCGAGGAGTTTGGTCAGAACAGTGGCACTCTGAGCAGCCAGGTGAGCTCCTGTGAGCCCAGGGCACTGCTGCTGCCTTGAGCACAAACCATGAGGATCCCTGTGATCGCTGCACAGCCTTTCTGCCTGAAAACAACATTGTGGTGGATGTGAGCTGAGAACAGGGGGTGAGAGAAAATAAAATCGTGCCTTATGTTCCACCCAGGGGTGTGTATGCAAAGTTATTTTGTGCTTGAACGGGAGCAGATTCTGGGAGTTGTACTGCTGCCTACACTTTGGAAGACTTGTGGCCCACGGGGTCATGCTCTAAGGGAAAGTCAGTCTGAGCAATTACCTCACAGGAGAGTCAAGATGTGGCCCATTCTGCAGGATCAGCAGCCTCAGCTGTCCTTCGTGATGAAGCCAAAGCTGCTCATTGGGGCACATTCCAAAGTGTGTTTGCAAGTGTTATACTTTCCCCAGGTAAACTGTAGTCTCATTATACCCTCCTTGCAAAATAGGAACAAGGTGGGTAAGTAATGTATCTGAAAAAAGTCCAAGAAGAGCCCATAGCACTTGTGAGAACAGGAATTAGAGTATCATTGACCCGGTCTGTATGTTCTCCATGGAGATGGTGTGGGACAGAATGCTGCTGGGGATAATGTGGGAGGCAGGAGCGTACCCAGCTCACCAAGGGAGGATTTTGGGACATCAGTAAGAGCCTTGGCTTTGTGTTTGGGTAGCAGTAGAAGCCACAGGTGCAAATTTGCAATTGTCTGTCTTGAACTGGGGCAACTGGACAAGAGCAGCATAAGGAGATGGAATACAGCAAAACACCTGGATTTGGCTTGTGCAGCCTTGGCAAGGCTCTTTTTGGAAGGAGAGCTTGTCCTATTTTCCATAGGGGAAGGAAAGTGCTATCTGTGATGGGGAAAGAGTGGCACTTGTCTGGAACTGCAGTTGCTAACCTGCTGATTGCTGACTGCTGCTTGTCTGGGTGAAGCAGACACCCTGGATACCTTCCTTTACAAAACACATTATTTGTGTCATTGAGATTGAGAACACTACTGCCCTGGGGTTAACCTTGCCAGGAGGTGTGTGTGTTGGTAGGGGCTCCTAATACTGCCCGGGGAGCTGAGGACAAGGGTCTGATTTTTGGTCACTGGGGAGAGGAATGCCGCTCCAGTGTCAACAGCAAGGAGTGGTTCTTGCTTTCTGGATTATGATAGCTGGCTTGTAAATAGTAGAACTCTGAACTGTCTGTTTGCTCGCTCAGCCTTAGAAGTCTCTTATTTGTTGTTTGTTCCTCTTACGAAGCCAGTTTTGGAACTTCTTCCCAGCAAAGGAGATGGATATCCTTATGCAAATCCTTTTTATAGCTTTCCATTAATCATCTAGAAAGGGCTGTCAAACAATCATGGAAGGTTAGGCAGTTTAAATCTCCATGTTAGGCAGTTTAATTCTCCAAGTTGCTGACTCTGAAATTTCAAAGTGAAAGTTTAGTTTGAGTTAAACTTTAATGGAACAAACAGTAACTCGTTCTTGTCCTTGCTATGTGCAGAGTCAGTGCTCAGTACAGAATGTGATGTAAACCAAAATGCCTCATTATCTGTGTCTTTTTATTTATTTACCCCCAAATGTGCATTGTTTTTTCTTGAAGCTTCCATGCTGTGCTGGTGAGGGAACACATAAGGACAGCACTGCCTTGTAGGCATGTTAATTTCTTTCAAAAACATCTTATTCCTCTCAGACAGAGGAATGTATTTTCTCTTTGTGTTAGGTATCGCTTACACACCCTCTCGCTGACATTTTCCAAGAAGCTGTTTGTGAGAATTACCCCAACCAACATATAAACCCTTCAGGGAGCTGCATCTTTACATTTGACATGAGGAGAACAGTTTTTGAACAGCATGGGGTACTAAGCCTGCCAGAGTCAGGCCCTGGTATTGTTTTTTTTCTTTCTTAAGGCTTGGAGGTTTAGTAGTCCCAAGGATTATAAACTATTGACAGGCTGTGTATTTGGGCAAAGAGGGCTGTGCATGAGGATATCTTGAAGCATCATGTTCAGAAAAGATATTTAATGACCATAGTAACTTTGGGGGGGTTAGGTGTGAGTGTACTCCCATTATTTGCAAGCAGTCTTTGCCCTCAATCTTCATAATTCAGAATACTTTACAAATTAATATATCCTACTGACCTGCTGGATTTTGACGTTATACCCCAGTAGCCATTCCCAAGATGGGCTTCCAGTGCTCTGTAGGTAAACAGCCTGTGGCAGGTGGAGTCAGTCTCCTGCTGGTCCCTGAGGTGGTGTTTTCAACAGAGAAGTACATGCAGTGCTGATAGAACTGCATTGGTAGATACTGATATTTTCCCCAGGACAAAAGCTCTTGATAAAATTGCCTGTCCCCAAAATCTGGGGGAAAAAATGAGGATGAACATGAAAAGGGGCTTTGGGAGTCAAGAGAAGGAGGATTTACTCCCTCAGTAGGGAAAACAGAGTGTAGCTGGAATGAAAATCAGCAAGAACTGTGGAAATCCTGGAAGGACATCTGGAGCCTGAAAGACTCCATGTGGGGTGCCTCCAGAGTCAGGTATCATGCTGGAGTGTCTCTCCCTTCTCAGAGAGGCAAACCACACTGGTGACATGGCTGCACTTGTAGCTCTGTACCAGGAGTGTCTGGTTTGTCCCCAAAGGTCTCAGGAGCACAGCAGAATCTGGCTCAGATGGGCTTCTTGACCTTCCCGTAGCAGGAGGTGATTCACAAGGGTACACTTTCTGTTTGAAGTGCCACGTCAGGACACAGTGTCACCCTGCCTGACATGACATACAGAGCCACTGACAGTGGCTCACAGGCAGTGTAGAGAACTTTGTGTGTTTGCAGGCAAGGGTGGCTCACCAGCTCCCTGTTTTGAGAGATGAGGGCTTGTTGTGAATGCTGCTGCTTCCAGCTTCCCTTCAAGGGCAGGCGAGGCCGAGGACAGGGACAGCTGATAAGGCAGTGTCAAGCTCTCCTCCTTCCAGACCACTGGTGGTGCCATTTCTGGTGCTTCTCAATCACCTCTTGGCATCATTGTTACATATGTGGGATCACAAGGCTGGAAAGATATTTAATATTTTTGGTGAAATCCCAAGAATAGCTTTCATCTTTTTCGGCTTGCCGGCTGCCTTCACCGCTCTTGAATGCTGTGTCAAACTTGGCTGCTGGTTAGCTTGTCACTATTCTATATTCTCCTGGTTTTTCTCCTTCACCGATAGCTCCTTCAGCATTCCAGTGACACTGAAATACGGTGTGAACTTTCTGTAAGTAGGGGAACTCTTTGACAGAATATTTATTTGTGAAGAAAGAAACAAGTATAATGAAGGACAAAGCAACTGCAGTCTGATCCTTGTGCCTGTGTCTCCTTCAGACCACTGAAGATCTTCTTGGGCCCTGGCCCACCTTCAGTCCTTCCTACTCCCACTGTTCACTCTTGCTGGCAAGAGGCAGGACTGTGCTGTGACTGTGCTAAGCTGCTAAAGCTTTGTGCCTGCTGTTGCCTTCTCAGTGAAAGCAGCTGATGTGTCTCTTCCTCAGCTGTTCATCAGCTTTCACAGACCATGTGGGACCAGATCTTGCTGCTACATTTGGTTGGATTTTACTAATAAATTCAAAAGTGATTAAGAGTTGGGCAGATCATGTGGTCACAGATCCTCAGTTCCTCTGGGAAATATCCTGAACACCACTTGTTTTGCAGTGTAAGCATACAGAGAGAAGTAGGTTCTAGCATAAAAGCTGCCAAGAAATTAATGTGACATTGCCCTAGAGAATGGGACTTGCCCAAGTCCTGCCGGGGCTGCCTGTGCCTGAGAAGCAGACATGTTCTTCCAACAGGGATGTAACCTGATCACTGACTGTACAGTAAGGTGGGCTGTGGTTATGACCTGGAGTTAACTGGTGTTGAAAGAGGACACCTTGTCTGTACCACAGGCAGCCATAAATCAGGTGTCACTGCAGCTGTAAATCAGGTGTCACCGAGGGCGACAGGATATTTCTTAATGCGCATTTCCCACCAGGCCACTGTGGCCACTATGGCCTAGAGCTTCTGTTTTAGCTTCTAGTACTGTTCTGCTACATTATGAGAGTTTAGTAATCAGTAGAATACTGAAGAATAAATGAGGGTTGTCTTTTTCTCCAGATTATCATCACAGATCAATATTGGTTGGTCTTGACTTTAACCTCTGTTGCAAAGAAAGTAGTTTGGGGTTTTTTAGTTGCTGGATTGTTCCCAGTTCCTCTGGGCATCCTCAGCTCTGCATGGAAAAGCTGTGCACTCCCACTAATCATCCAAACTTCCTGGAGGTAGCTATGGACTGTCAAAAATCCCTCTTTTACCATCCTTCCTGGAACATGGTCCAGCTATGGATGGCAGGATGTGCAGGTTCTTTCCTTTACATGCTCCAATGTACACCATAGTGGCAGACATGAAAGCAGCAGGAGCTGGTCTCGGGAAGGAGAAGTAGTTTGGCTTGAAGGAGTTCAGTGGAATTAAACAGCAGTCAGGAAAGAGGTCACTGCCAAACCTGTGGGGCTCTGACAGCACTGCTGAGCCCAGAGGAGTGCAGAGAGACAGGGGAAGATGTACATTGTGAGTGGGGCCAGGAAGGGGACCCACAGATGGGACCTCTCTGCCCAGTGCCAAGGGCACGGTTGGAGATTTTAGTAAGGAGACCTGAGCTAGTCCAGGATATGACACAACCCATCAGTGGGTAAGCTGTGGATCTACTAATGGGAGATTTCTGCACCCTGAGCCCAGGATCAGCTGGCTACCAAACCATGAGCTGTGCTATTTTTTTTGTTTTAAATAAGACATGTTTCTTAAATGGATGATGTAAGAGGTCTCTCCTGTTGCCCCAGTGTCTAACCAGGCTTCCCTGCTTTCGACTGCCCTGGTGGGGTGAGTTGAGATGCTCACTGCTTCCTCATTCCTGAGAGTTCACTGCTTGGGCTCACCACTCCTTAGCTGAGTTCAGTTATTTAAGCAGGACAGTTTGGGAGAATATATAATGCAAAGGACAGGGGCCGTGCTGAACAGTGTGGGACCTTTGGGCACCAGGTGTTTGGCTTCTCTTCATGGATGCTGTGACCATGGCATCCCAAGGCCAGGTCATTTTCTGGAGGTATGGTATTATCTGCATCTGCTTTGGGAGAGGGGATGGAGGGAATTGCATTTTTCAGACTCTGTTGCCAGGGCCTTTCAAGACAGCGGTTCTTTGCAGCCTGACTATACTGCACTCACTCAAGCTACTTAAATACCTGTACAGCTTCTTTTATACAATCTGTAAGGCCATGTATCTATCAGACACCCATGTGCGGGTGTGTGTCCTAGAAATTCTGCATTTGCTAGAATTTCCTACCTCAGGACTGAATGCTGTGGTAGGTCAGGCTATCAGTGGCTCAAAAAAGACTGTGTTCCTGCTGTTGTAGGTTGGGGTATCAATGCTTGAGGAAGACACCCCATTCCTTCTGCTGGTCCTCAGTTGCTTATGTTTCCATCATATCAGCATGCTGTGTGGAGAAAGAAACTGTCCTCCACAAATTTCTTTGTAGTGTGGGTCAGAAATGAGAGCTGGGAAGACATTCAAACTGGCTTGTGCCTTTCTTTTCAATGAATGTATTTCCTTTGGAACTGTTGACCAAGTCCTGGTGAACTACAGTCAGAAAAAGAAGTATTGTGGTGGAGGTCATAAAGGATGCCTCACATCCTAATCTCCTGGTTTGTTGAAAATAACACTAGAAGGGTAAAATGGGAAACTTCTTTCAGCTTCCAATGCATGTGGGCTGACCTTGTGTCCCAGGCTCACTGCTTGAACAGAGACACCAACAAGCTGCATCTTTTCATCTCAAGGATGGACTTTCCAGGCTGGATGGAGACAGAGGCTCCCATGAAGTATGAAAGACAGCTGTTCTTGCAATTATTGTGTGAAAAAGGTTTCAGCTGTTATGTGTATCCATCCCACATGAGCTGAACAGCAGTGAGGAGAGGGACAGTCCACATGTCAACAGAAGAGACCTCTTATGCTTGAACTTTTTCACATGAAGCATCAAGGTACAACTCAATAGTTATATTATCTGCACCTTTTCACTGATGACAGTGAGGTGACCTGTAGACACAATGTCACATAGTGTAAATATTCACTGGGCATCGTGTTCCTCATGCATCTGGAATGCATGCAATAACCAGCTCTGTTACTCTCAAGAGGCAGCTCAGCTGGCCTCTGTCACGGAAATGCAATAACTAATGGGTGTGAAAAAATGCACATCTATCCCTTGCTGCTGTGAGAACCATCCTTCAGCTCTGCCATTTTCTCTGCCTGCCCCCAGCTCCTGCACACAGCCAAGCAGCAGCAGCAGGCGACTGGGAGAAGCAGGCTTCTTCAGGGACACTGGCCTCTTCAGACTAACCTGTAGTAATAGACCAGAGAGGGGTGAATTTTCCAGAAGTTTCAGAGAAGCAGTAGGAAATTACTACTGATTTCAGGAAAAAAGCCAAAACCAACCAAGCGAACAAGAAAAACCCACTAAAAAAACCAAAACTGAAGTGCTGGAAAAAAGTTGGGCTCTGCAATCATTAACTGCATATTGGAATGGAAAACCCACCATTTTGGGTTATTCCTGCCATACTATTTCTTTTCCACAGTAAACTTTGATATAAGGAGGAATGCAGGGGACCTCTGATCTCTTCCAGTTTTTTGATCATCTAAGCCCATTCCTGAGGGAAAGCTTACTCTAAGTGGAGCTAGAGATCTGAAGGATTAAGACTCTGTTGCCTGTCATAGCTGGGCTTCCAACCTCTTCCTGTCCCCAGGCTGTGCTCAGCAGCATTCAGGCAGGAAATGAATGAATTTGATTCCAATTTGATTCCAAGTTTGGCTGATCAGGAACCAGACCATGCAAAAGGGGGTGGGATACACAGAGCAGCATCCCACCCTCTGCTGAAGCAGCACTGGGAACTGGGGGTGGTGTCAGGGCTCCCACTTGTGCAGCCCCAGCTATCGGCATCAGTTTGTTTCCATGCCTTTGAAACACTGGAGGGACGAGGGGTGCTGATGCACAGAAAATAGCTTTTTGCTTGACCTCCTGGACTGTTGTGAAACACTGATTCCATCAGCATGTGGTCAGGATCCCACCTTCCTCTTGTTTGCTCTGCACTCCAGATCTACTCATTACACTCTGTGGGCTCACAGGTGACTGTTTTTAAGGCCTTCGTGCTTCCTGGATCTTGCAGTTGCTGCAGAGGTAACTCCAAAGGGCATAATTTTTTCTTGTCCCTGGCAAGGGGTGTTGAAGTGGGCAGTGGCATCTGTATACCCCAAATTGCCATTCCTCCTGTAACAAATGAGCAGCTTTTTCCATCAGCCCTGCTGATGCCTTGAACCAAGGGTGGGAAGCACCTCTCTGGATACAAAGCTAAGTATCTCTGCAGGTACAGGGCAGGTGGCACCAGCACAAGAGAAAAGGGTTGGTGCTGGCCCGTTTGTACTGGTTTGTGTTTGTCTGTGAGCAAGCCGAGGATGATTTTGTCCAGAAGGGTGTTAGGGCAGAGGTGGTGTTCAGGTCAGAGGGTTCTTTCAAGAACCAGAAGCAAGTGTGGTTGCACTTGAAACATTCAGGGACTGCACAGAAGGGCATCCTGGCTGCTTGTCCCCTGCCATACCCACCCTGGCATTTACTGATGAAATCCTGATGGCAGCATCCCTTGGCAATTTCTTCCCTGCCTGTCCTTGGGAAGGAGGATTTTAAGATACAGGGATGAAGGTGAGTCACACTGCTGTGTGACAGCACAGTGGGGCTGCTGCTTGCTTTGTGCTTCCCAGAGCTGAGGCTGGTCATGGCAACCTTGGCTGAGTTTATAGCAACTATCTCACTCTAGGATCAGCTCCCAGAGTAGAAATTGGTGGAGCTTCTCAAGGAGGTAGATGTTATTCAGCATGGATGAGATGCTTGGTATCTTCCCCAGAATGCAAAGCAACAGGTTGTTCCCTGATGAGCCTGGCTGAGACCCCAAGTGACTGGGGGTTGATCCCTGTGGGACATGGCAAGTCTTTACTGGGAGCTGTCACATCGTGGGATCCTTATAAGCCAAGAGATGAAGTCCCCATCCCGCAGACCCCCAGGGGAGGCAGTGGCTGGTGATGAGTCCCCAGCTGCCCAATGCCCATGGCTGGAGAATATCCACTGCTTTCCACCCCAATAGGGTCAGCTGTGACCACAGCTGCAGGGCACCAGTGGGTGGGGAACTGCTGTCCATCCTGGTCATGAGTGAAAGCTGGTGAGAATGGGGACGAAGCCAAACATGTGACACCTCCCAGCTCTGATGGCATTTAGGCAGAGAGATCTTGGTACAGATGTAAATATGTATGTACTACACCATATTGTACATATGGACTTGTATGAACCTTTATGCAGATTTAGCACATATTTGTGGTGAAATACACTGTTCTGATCCCTCCTCCTGAGCATGTGCAGACAGAACTTCCTCAGAAAACTTCCCACTGGCTTTAGGAATGAGAATGGAAGGGAGACAATGGGAGGGCAAGCAAGTCTTCTGCAACATCTCTCCTCTTTTCCATCCTCTCTTTCAAACAATCTTCTGTTTCTCCCTTCCCAGCTGTTCCCTGCAGGAGAGGCTTGTTCACATGGTGCAACTCCCTAGAGCTCCATATCAGCTCTATGATCGTGGCATCTGCGGCAATTGAGGCTCGATTGTGCAAGACTGATGCAGGCACACATTAATGGTGGGAGGAGTTTGTGGTTGTACCGCTGGGCTCTCCTGTGGGAGGCTGCTTGATGTGTTGAGAAAGAGTGTGCTGTGAGCCAGCAAATGCTGCTGAAGCAGAGCAGCTGTTTTTGTGTGGGCAGGAGGACCATGACCTCTCACAGCCTGGTTCTGTCTGGAAACGACATAGGAAGCAGCAGCTCAAGAGTTTCTGTGTACAACCAGGCAAAACAAGCCTTGGGGTGGCAGCTTTGGACGATAGTGTGGAGTGGCTGGGCTGATGCCCATGTCTCCTGTACATGCTCCCTCCAGCACTCTTTGGGAATGGGGTAAAGTGTCCTGTGAGGCCCTCCTGCAAGTCTCTGGGCTTCTGCTCTGTGAGGAGTCTCTGTGAGACTGTTGGTAATGAGCATATGAGCTGCTTATCCCAAGATGTACCTGTGGGTTTTGTGGGGAGCTGCTTCAGGGACTGCTCCGTTGTGGAGCTGAGGTTGCTCCTACAACTGCCCAGTCCACATAAAAATGTGCCCATGACCACATATGACAGCTCCACTGGCTGTGGGGGGAGCCTGCACCTGGCCATGCATATGACAGCTGGGGCTGTGCTGGACAGGTTGCACTTGGCAAGGCTCGAGTTGTGCTGCTCCATGACACGCTGCCTTTCATCTCCAGCAGGGTTGCTCTGCCTGTATGACTTTGTAAGTGGTCATTCCTCCTTAGTCTCTCATTCAGCAGCATTCATTCGTTCCATTATTCCATTAATTCCATCAACATTCTCATTCCATTATCCATGTGCACATGGAGCATCCCAAATTCAACCAGCTCAAAAAACCATTCCCATTTCCAGCCCCCTCCTGCCCACTCCCTGGCTTGTACCTGGTGTCTCCTGGGGTCGGGCCTGTCTCCTCTGCTTGCCTTCCTGAGTCACTGGTCCCTCGCAAGTACCAGCAGGGACCGCCTGTCTTGGTTATGCACCAGGGGATGCAGAGTGGAGCATCCTCCGTTGGGACCAGCTGCCTGCTCTAAGGCAAAGCCTGGGTTTTGTCTCACCACATGGTCCCCCACCTTAGATGATGAGTGCTCGTTCAAATGTTCATCACTACTCTGGTCCTGTGCTTCCCTGGTCCAGCTGGCTCTAGGTCTGTGGCTTACTTTCCCTGACTTCCTTCCTGCTGGCAGCTCTGCAGATGGGCACCACAGGCACAGGGTGTGAAGGAGATGGGCCGTGTGGTAATGCTGTCCTTTCCTTTTTCCCCAAATAGCATGACTACAGTCATTATCATCCTGGCTGCGGTGATTGCCCTGATCATTGGTTTTGGTGTCTCAGGTATGTGACTGCTCAGATTTCTTGCTGTTACTGGCAAGCTGATGATCATCTGCCCTGCCTCTACCTCTGTGTGTCCATGCTGTGCAGGGGCTGTGGTTGTGTGTGGAAGTACCACCTATGACCCTTTAACAAAGGCTAGATAAGTGTAGTGCAGCCCGTGCTGCTGGAGGTGTAGTGGTGCATTAGCTGAAATATTCTTGGGTTTGGGGCCCTAAATCTACCATACAGAAAATCCTGCACATATCACGCTCTTTCTCCCAGATAGGAGGAGATTATGGTATTGATTGCAGCATCTGCCAGGTTGGGGCACATTCCCCAGCTCCCTCAGAGGTGACAAAGATGTGTTATTTCGGTGTTGGCCAAAATGCAGCCTCCTTAGAGTGTGCTGAGTGAGGATGAGTAGGAAAGGGATGCATGAGAAAGACAATCTGGTGTTGTGAAGTTAATTCTCAAGATCACAGATTAAGATTTGACTTGAGGGGAAATTCTGACTTTTCTTAAATGAAAGAAAATGGCTTGGATTCCACTAAAGGCAGTCTGTTATTTCTCTGCCAGCATTATACCTTGCAATCACATTTATGTTGTATAAAGAGAGCTCCTGACTAAGACTAGACACAAAAATCATACTCTTCTGGCAGGTGCAAAGAGAAAAGTCCTTGATCTATATAAGTAAGCAAGCAAATAGCATGTGAATTCTTCTCACACAAGAAGAGCCACTTTTTGAAGAACGCTGCCTGCTAAAGAAACACTTCTGTGCCTTATCTTGGTATATAAACCATGAGACTTGACCTGTGCTTGCAGCACTGGTAGCTGTCCTTGCCAGTGCCTGTTCAACCTTAGGATTGGTACTTGACAGCCACAGGGCAGTCTGGCCTTTCTGCACGCTCACTGCCTCACCTTTCCCACACCTCCTTGCTTTCTCCTTGCAGGAAAACACTCCATCAGTGTGACAGCACTGACATCTCCAGGGAACATTGGCCAAACCAGCATCCTGGACTGCACTTTTGAGCCCGACATCCAGATGGGCAGCATAGTGATCCGGTGGGCCAAGGAGGGAGTAGCTGGGCTGGTTCACGAGTTTAAAGGTGGGAAGGACCACCTGCAAGAGCAAGACCCGCTGTTTCAGGGCCGCACGGCGGTGTTTGCAGACCAGGTCATCGGCGGCAACGCTTCCCTGGAGCTGAGGGATGTGCAGCTCTCCGATGCTGGCACCTACCAGTGCTCCGTCACCACAGCCAGAGGGAGAGGGGCAGCAGTGCTGCAGTACAGGACAGGAGGTGAGCAGTGCAAGGAAGAAAATCCTGCTGCAAAACACATGGTAATGCAGCTTGGTTGGACGTGTCGGACCTCCCTGTGGTTATGATGTGAGCAGCACTGCTCCTCCAGCAGCCACCATCAGACTCTGTACCCCTGAGGAGGAACAGGCTACTTTTTTAAAATTTCACAGAGCCTTACCCAGTCTTTGACATCCTCATTCCAGAAAAGATTATAGTTTTAATGCTTTTTTCTTCTATTTATCACATGTAGCCTCCAATAGTTGTAGTCAGCTATGTAACTGATTACAAATAGCCCCTAAAAATGGGAGTAGCTAATTGATCTTATAAAAATCCAGATTTTATACTTGTTAAAGATAACATGGTAGCCTTTCCTGTCTAGAATGAAGATATATCTCCAGCCAGGAGAAGTGCTGCAGAGTAAAAATTGTAGCCTATTTAATATATTTTTTCTCTTTTTTTCTAAAGTATTCAGTTTTTAAAAATTACTATCAAAGCAACAAACCACCCATATCATAGTTATCTGAAGTATTACATATTTACTAGAGTAAATTGTTAACCTTGTTGTAAGTCAACCTCAAAACACACAGAGATGGCTTTTCACTAATGGGTGCTTAATTCTTCTGAGCCCTCTGGGCTTGGCCATCGTATTCACCACTGGCACAAAGCAATATGCTCCCACTGAATCTGGCAGTGTTTCACCCCCTTCTGTCACTTCTGGACCTTCCTGACAAAACTGATGAGTTACACTGACTACATGATGAACCTGCACAGGTAGGTGTTCTTAGTGCTTCTTTGACTGGCTCTTGCTGGCACCTCTGAGGTCCCAGCATACCCCTTGAACTCCATGTTGGCACAGAACAGTGAGTCTATGACCTTCTAGGGAAGGTTTCTAAGGTAGCCAAGGAAATTTTTAGAAAGGAGGAAAAAAGTGTTCATGGCAAGCGCAGGTTGGAGACCGATGTCACTCACAGGGAGCCCATCTTGGCACAGAAAGACAATAATGAGAGTTGGTGTCACAGAACATCAGTGTCATTTCAGTGTTCCATTTCTTACCAAAAGCATGTTTTCTGTCCCGTTGCTATGTGAAGCACCTCCCCAGTGAGCGAAAAAAAAACTATTGGGCTCACAGGGATGCCTTGCAATGGCAAGGATGGAAGTACTGCTTGGGACTACAGTTGGTTACTGCAAGGCCAGAGGGTTTTGGCTCTGCCTGAGGCATGCTTATGGTCCCACTTGGATTTGGTGACTTGGATTCCTACCTCTCTGTGAAACCTTGTAAATCTGCCTGCTTTTGTGTTGCTTGATTGAATGTTTGAAGTAATCCACACAGAAAAGGCATTAGAAAGAACACACGTGAAATGCTGTAATAGGTTTTATTTCCACTGGAATTGGTGAACGCTGCTTTGCTAAAATGCTAATTTTTCTTCACATATGTGTGTGTGAGAAATACGATATATATAGAGAGAACAAAGTTATCAAAGTTTTGTTTGAGATAGTATTGGCTTTAAAACACACCTGAGTTTTCAATGGGCTTTGTTTAATTCAGGGATGTTGGTGTAAATCCTGCAGCTCAGGCCACATCTTAGTCTGTCCTAAGCCCCAGCAGGTGCAGGTGGAGCTTTCCTTGGCTGCAGCCCCATTTAGTGTGAGAGTCACAACACAGAGGGATCTGGACTGGCTGGATCAATGGGCCAGTACGAGGTTCAATAGAGCCAAGTGCTGGGTCCTGCACTCGGGTCACTACAACCCCATGCGGTGCTACAGGCTTGGGGAAGAGTGGCTGGAAAGCTGCTCAGTGGAAAAGGACCTGGGGCTGCTGGTCAACAGTGCTGAACATGAGCCAGCAGTGTGCCCAGGGGGCCAAGAAGGCCAGTGGCATCCTGGCCTGTATCAGAAATTGAAGGGTCAGCAGGACTAGGGAAATTATTGTCCCCTCTGTACTTGGCACTGGTGAGGCCACACCTTGAGTCCTGTATCCAGTTCTGGGTCCCTCCCTACAAGAAAGACATTGAGGTGCTGGAGTGAGTCCAGAGAAGGGCAACGGAACCGGTGAAGGGTCTGGAGCACCAGTGCTGTGAGAAGCAGCTGAGGGAGCTGGAGTTGTTGTTTAGCCTGAAGAAAAGGAGGCGGGGACACACCTTATTGCTCTTTACAGCTCCCCGAAAGGAAGTTGTAGCCAGCAACTAGTGACAGGAGAGGAAATGGCCTCAAGTTGCCCCAGGGGAGGTTTAAATTTGATATTAAGAAAAGTTTCTTCACAGAAAGGGTTACCAAGCCCTGGACCAGGCTGCTCAGGGAAGTGGTGGAGTCATGTACCGACCGTGAAGGTATGGAAAAGACATGTAGATGTGGTGCTTAGAGATGTGATTGAGTGGTGGATTTGGCAGTGCTGGGTTAATGGTTGGACTTGTTGATCTTACAGGTCTCTTCCAACCTAAATGATTCTGCGACTCTATAAAGCTGTAGGTCTTGGCCAGGCTTCCTTCTCTCTTCTCTTCCTTCATCCTCCCCCCATCTCTGATAATATTTGGCATTGCCTTTCCCTTCCAAGAATAGCAGGTACCTCCTTTCAGCCTCTAATCTTCAGTAGAGGTGAGTGCAGTTGTGTCAGCCGTGGTTCCTGCCTGAGGAAGCCAGGCCATTTGGCAGGCACAGGGTCTTGGGCTGGCCAGGCCCTCAGCCCAGTCTCCTCTGGGAGCTCAGGTGTCCAGGAGCTTGTTCTAGGAGCCCACGACCCAGCTTGTAACTCTTAAGCACAATGACTTACAGACACTAAAGGTGTGCCATGACCTCAGCACATCTTTTCAAACTAGACTGCTGTGTCCTAGAGTATTTAGCTCCCTTGTAGTCACCCTCCTGCAGTCCAACATGTACAGACCTCTGTCTGAGCCTCTGTTTTTGGTTTGGCTACCTGTGGTGCTGTGATACTAAGCAGCAAGTAGCCTAGAAATACCTGGGACTGGCAGATGCAGTTGAGTATTTCATGCCCAGACACTGGCCTTGTTTTGACTCTCCCCCCATTTTCCCTCCCAAAGCCTTCAGCATCCCCGAGATCCGCGTGGAGAACAGCAGCAGTGGGGACACACTGCAGTGTGAAGCACCGCGCTGGTTCCCTCGACCTGCCGTGCACTGGACAGTCAACAGCGACGCTGGGGAGCACCAACCTCACACTGCCAACACCAGCTACGAGCTGAACCCTGAAAACATCACTCTGAAAGTGGCTTCCTTTCTGCACAACATTACTTCTAATGCCACCTACACCTGTGTGATTGAAAACAACATTGCCAAGGCTACAGGCAACATCAAAGTGACAGGTAGAGTTTAACACCACCCAGAGACCAACGGTGTGGGGGAGAAGAGAATTTAAACAGGGCTTGTGTGCACTGGGGGGTTCCTGCAGCACTTTTGTCAGTCAAGGAAGGGACTGGAAGCATGATTAATCCAAGCACCTCTCTCTCTCTTATCCCTGGGAGGAAGCAAAAGGGTCTGTGTTTGGTCCTACTGTTTCTTATGTTTTTCATGGCAATGATTGATCCCTTGGCACAGGGACAGGGAACCAGGAGGGACACACTTCAAAAGCATGTATTCCTTTGAATGTTAACCAAACCAACCAACCCAAACCCCCAACTTCTGACACTTCCTTTAGCCAGTTCAGCTTAGATCCCATTTAGGCCCCTTTAGCTGTTATTAAAGACAATCTCTCTGACTCCAGCCCATCCCTTTATTTAAAAGGCCACTTGATTCCCAGAAAATCAAACTTTCCAAAGAGCCTGAATATCTTCTCCTGTACTACATGAGAAAGGTCATAGCTCTTCTACAGTGAGAGCTTCATTGCAGTGAGTCTCCAGTACAAGAGGCAGGGTCTGTCTCTATCAACATGCAGAAAACCAGGAAGGAATACACACACTCGTTTTGCCTTCCCTGCTGTGTTCCCATTCTGTAGCCTCTCACTATTCTCCTGCTATAGATTTCAGCATTACAATGGGGACTAACTTGCAGCTGGTGAACCTGAATGCAGAGTCGGTGTCATCCTCCTTTCCAGCCTGTCACTGGATGCTTCTGCTGCATCTCCTGTTGATATAAAGCCTCTATAAAACAATTGGAACCTCTGTTGGACCTGGAGGTAAGCTTGATAAGGCAAATTTATAAGCATACTCGCTTGATATATGAGACCCTCTTGCTGAGTTTGGTAACAGCAGCAGAGCCTGCCACAATGGGAGGATATGCCATTCCCTTGTGCCCATCCTTCCCCCATCCCCAGCTTTAGGTGGGATACATGGCTTATCCCTTCCACAGGCTCCCTGATGACTTCTCCCCTCACTTTCTACAACCTTAGAGACTCTTCTCTTACACTATCAACTGTCAGCTCTTACTTGGCCCCTTGTTCTCTTTTCTGTGCACCCTGTGAACCTGGGCTACAGTTTACGGCTGCAAGGCAGTGCAGACTTTCCCCTCTCCCTCCTCATGAGGCCTGGCTTGCCCCCACTTAAGACAATTCCACTGTACAGTGCAGTACCTTCAGTATAGTAAATAGTACTTAGTAGGGATACCCTGGACATGGCTAGAAGGGGGCACAAGCCTGAGCAATCCCATGCAGACCTGGAATAAGGAGGGCTGTAGACAGCCAAAGCACAGGACAACTGCTTTTAGTATTCATCAGCTTTGGCTTTGGGTGGTAGGCTCTAGAGCTGAAGTGGGGGAGAGCTAAAGAAAATCAGCTAAAAGGAACTTCTCTGTCTTTCCACAGAGCAGTTATTCCAGCTACGCTGACGGGCACACTTCAGACTTTCCTCCTTCTTGGGCTGAGAACTTTAAGGGCTTCTCCCAGTTCCAGAGCATGTAGTAGCACAAACATGAAACCAGATTTCTTTTGAATTATTATTTCTTACCCACACCAACAACAGGATACTTTGTTTGGCTTCAGAAAGAGAGTGAGGAATGTGATAAGGAGAGTTGTATAAATGAAAAGCTCTGATCGCAGGAACAAGATGTGTTGTCTGATCTGAAGTAACCCAGTGACCAGAACTCTGATCATGGGCAGAAGCTCAGAGACAAACAGGAAAAGGGTTTCCTGCAATACATGTAAGAACTGCTCCTTCTGAGTACTAAAACAAGCAAATCTTAATTCCTGCCAAAGAAATTTGATTCACCCGTCTCTTGGCTTGTGATTCTCTGACTGTACTAATGAAAATGTAAACAAGAGAGCCAGTTAATCTCCTCAGTCTTCTTGGAATACTATAACCAAACTCCCCTTTGGAAAGAGATGTTGTTAATGCCAAACAGTGATGGGTTAGAAAACTGCTAATAGGCTTGGAATAACCTGGCAAAGGCAAACCATGTCTGAAGTCCTGTATGAGGACTGATTTTATTTGTAGTGTGAAATAGAAGAGGATGAGTACTCAGTGTGGCAGCAGACAGAAGACCAACATACAGAATGAGAAGTAGACTTGTAAGAAAACCAGAAAGTCCAAATTCAGAAGCAAAGTTATTAAACATAGATATAACTATAGAGCCAAATGTTCCTCTTTTGTTTTTTAAATAAATGGTACCTGGAACTTCCTAGCTTTTTCTGTAGGACTGTCTGACACTGTGTTATACATATGACTTTCAGTTGTACTTTTTCATCAGATTTTGATCTTTTCATCCTATATCACTTATAATCAGCATTTTCCTCAGGCTGAGATAGTTTATTTTTAAGGGTTTTTTTTGTTGTTTGTTTGTTTGTTTTTTTTTTTGTTTTGGTTGGTTTCTTTCTGGAGGGTGGCAGATAAGCTTTAGCAAAGTCTTTACTGTTTTGCAGAAAGCACCGACAGAAAATAAGGCTGTCACAGCAAAACTTTAAGCTGTTTTGGCAACCTCTTTCAAGATGGATTCTCAGAGCTTTATTGAATGGTTAGTGAGTCAGGTCTTGTGTCACTCATGCCTTGGCCTCAGAATTGGACACCAGACTTTAAGAGGGAAGATACTTTACACATGCCCAGTAAACCAACTGCCTGACATTTAACATGTAGCTCAAACTGAGGGGAAAGAGGGAGAAACACCGAACAAACAAACCCCCAAACAGCAGCTGTTCAAACATGCTGTCAGCACTGCACACGGAGTTAAGGCAGGGAAGTAACTGCATGTGGAATTTACTATCCTATAGAACAAGATAAAGGATGTTATTTAACAAGATGTTAATTTGCCAAAAACAAGTGCGGAACACTCAGTCATCAATGCAAGCAGATGGGAGAGGAATCTCTTCAGATGGCGATGTCCCACATACTGTACTGGCTAGACTGCTGTGCCACCATGGATACTGCCATGTGACAGGGCAGTGCCATGGCACTCCCTTCCCGATCAGAAACAGATGGGCAAGCCTGTGGCACGCTGTGAGTCTGTATCACAGCCCAGTGCCTGCCTCTTCTTACCAGCCCCCAGGCAGCTGTTTGAGCTCCAATGCCCAAATAATTTTGTGATTTAGTATCATGATTTTGTCTCCAAACAGTAATTTATTCACTTCCTTTCTCAAAGGAAATGCTTTAGAAGTGTAATTTTAATAATTTCAATTAGGTTAAGAAGATACCTCATGGCAACTGTGTAGTTTTGCCCTGGTCTGCAAAATGCCTGTCTCTGGCTCCTAAACCAAGGATCTATGTTCTGCCTCATTCCCCATATAGCAAGTAAACATTAATACTCAGACACAATGGTTTTTAAATACTATTTTGATAGCTTTATTTAGTAGATACTACCACATAGTAGTATCCACACAGTTGCCTTGGGCCTAGGCAAGGCCCAAGGCAACGGCTATCACCTAGAAAGCATTAAACATCTCTTCCAAAATGTAGCCCAGTATTACTGGTGGATAACAGTCCAGAAGGACCATTCAGGAATTCCACAAATCACAGCAGCTTCTTGATCGCATCTTTCATCCTGTGCTGGAAAGGAGATAAAAAGAGCTCCCAATCCCAGCACGTATTTCCATAATTCTTCTCCCACTGGGAGAGATTTTAAGGAGTGTCTCTCACTCAGCACCAACTGGATGTCCTCCTAATCCTCTCACTGTTCAGATAGCGTAAGGCATCTTGTTCCACTTCCTCCACCTTTAGGCACAGAAGGCTTGGACGAGATCCCACTTGTGACACAAACTCCACTTCACCACACCGAAAATTTCTCAGCTGCAGTGGAGCTGAAGGGGAAAGATACATTGTGGGAATACAATACAACTCAGTACAGGGCTCCAGCTCTGTTCTAGCACACGGCTGTAGAAGTTGCTAGGGAAGGTAAGGCCTTGCAGCAGCTGCTTGGCATCTCCTAAACCTCAAAGGACAGAACGATTAATGAATCCAGGATGTAGGCAAATTAATGCATTTGGCCAGCATCCCTCCAACTTGGAGGAAACAGACATTCTACACCAAGAAATGCTGTGAACTATGTGCTGTTCACATAGCTGATACACTTAGCTTTGTATCTTCTATCAGTATCAGCAATCTGGCCTTACAGACAGTGCACATGATAGCCAAAAACAATGTCTCCTCAGCAGGGCATCTTATGGTGTGCTTAGTACATCAACCCCTGCAGCACCTGCACTCATATTGGGGCTAACAGCTATGAAGAATGTCCCCTTAACACAGCAACTGCACAGTTGTGGCAGCATGAGCTTGGATCTTGGCGCCCATGAATTCAAAACACTTCAGTGCTTGAAATTCTGTGCTCATGGTGAGGATTTTCAGGCTGAGTCTTGACTCTACACGCTGTTCTGTCTAAAGCCAAAACCCACTTCATTTGAGAGGTGTGCATGGTAACTCTGGCAACCAGATTCCTGACCCATCCAAGGAGTGGGAGCCTTATTCTAAAACAGCTCTGTTTCTGTGTAAAGCAGAAAAAATCATATACATTGTTTTAGGTAGCGACTTTTGTAATATTATTTCTGTATATTTGTAAGCATAGATCTGTTAAGATACATCTTAGCTCTTCACTACAGAATTCACAATTCCATGGAAATCCTTCGAAGACTTTGCTTTGTGGGCAGTGAAGGCAGCTCTCCTTTCCCACCCTAGTGAGATGTCTCCTCCCTTGCTTCCCACACTAAATATTAAAAAAGCCAGCAATGCTTGCTTACCAGGCTGCAGGATCTTGGAAGGCTTCCTGTCTAGACTGAAATCCAGCAGGATAGGGCGACAGACAAGAGGACTCCTGCACAGACTCCTTAGGTAGCAAGCAACAAGATCCTCAGGTTCCTCTACACACTGAGGAAGGAAAGGATGTGTTGCCAGGGAATTTTCAGAGTGAGGCAGGGAGCCTCTGGAACACCCACAAGCAAAAGGAAATCCAGTCCAGCTGAGGCTTATGCTCAGCACGCTGCAATCACTAATGGAATAACCCCACTCACCCCTGTGCCAGTAGCTTCCCCATGCTGGATGACCACGCTGCCCCTGCCCTGCACACAGTTCTGCAGAGCTTCCCACTCGAGAAGGCTCAGGCCCAGCATTGCTGCCACATGTTCATTCCTGCATAGTACTACAGCTTCACCTGTTCCATCCTCCACCAGCACCCTGTAGACAGAGCAGGCAGGCTGAGATGCAGAGGGAGGTCAGGACAATGCCTGGCTCCCTCACAAGGGTCAGGCTCCGGACAGCACATCCTGGTAAAGACAGGGAGGTTTGTTCACATCTCAGAAGATGTGACAACTCTATCTTTGCTCTTCTGTCTGCATTCCATCCTTGGTCTGATTTTCCCCCTCCCCTATGTGGTGCAATTTGTTCCCTCCTATCCACCTCTTCCCACACCCAATCCCTACAGCACTTACCGTGCACTGGCTTGCCTCACTCCCGTGTGTGATGGACACGGTGGATTGTGTCGGGTGCACCTCCCCTGAAGGAAGAATAAAGTTACAGCTATGTATGGGTGGATATAAGAGAGAAGGGGAAGGGACACTGCTTTTTTAACCTTCCCCTAATTAAGTGTGCAAAGGATTAAAGAATTTCACTGCATTTCCAATGAGTGTCTTGGGAAAAGTTTATATGGGGAGAAAAATGACCTGTTGCAAGGTGTGGAACCCCAACAGCAGTGAACATGGGAAAAGCAGAGCAATAACAGAATAGGATTCTCCTCTTCAATGTCCTCGCTTCACTCCCAGTCCTACCTTCCAGCCTGCCTGGCATTAGATATGTACTTCTGCTTGTCACTTTGGTCCCTTTCTAATATGCAAGTCCTTCTTAGACACTGGGAAAAGAGGGTTTGGAATTGGGATAGGAACTCTTATTTCTTCTACACGGTAGCAAAGGATGCGTCAGAGTAGAAAATCTGCAAGATCTCTCACAAATTATCTCTGTGGAAGCTTGAATACCTCTTTGAAGATGCTGCTGCAAAGTGAGCAAACCCACTGCAGGTACACAGTCAGAACACAGGACAAGTGGCATAAAATCCGTGCCTGGGACAGGTTTTGCAGGTGAAGTTGCAAGTTGGATAGAAACACTAGTGAGGGGGATGAGGCTTCTCCTGCACGACTAGAAGAAATAGGAATTTGAGAAACTTGGAACATAGAAACCTTTCTTAGGACACTGTAAGGTGGGAACACAACCCTTAAGTTACCTGGAAGGAAAAGGTAGATGAGAAGCTGGCAGAGATATGATTCTCACACAGCTGGAGGCAATGTATGTGCAATAAATGTTATGGAATCTGCAATATGAAAGTGGATGTCAGAAAGAGCTTGTAGAAACCAAACATTCCATTTTCTTGGGATGACTGGCTGATCTTCATTTGTAACATGGTGGGAATATTTGTAGTAAGGGATTGAGAAACACGAAGGTATGGACAAAGGATGAGGAACGTCCATAAGAAGACAACTTAAGAGATGGTTCCAAAGACAGTAAGAGAGGTCAGAGCCTAGATCAGGGGTCTAAAGACAGTAATACCTTGAGATTTTGCGTTCCAAGTTCTGGAAGAGGACCTTGGCTCCAGGTAGCAAACCCCAGAGATGCTGTAGGTAGGTGGCAGTAATGTAGACATCTATCACAACAGGGGAGCCTGGAGCAACTGAGATGCTGAGCTTCACACTGTGATCACTGGCTAGCAGATTCCCTGAGGAGGCACAGAACCATACACCGTGAGCTCACTCACACGCAGGCAGCGCAGTCTGTCACTGAGCTGGACCTGTTAGAAGCGTTTTTTCTCCTGTCACAGTGATACTAATCACTGCTCCACCTCACAGGTTTTCCCCAGCACTCTCATACCCACACACACAGTGTGCAGTTTCCTAGCATTCCGACATGCAACTTGCTGGCATACTTCCATACTGCCACATTCTCAGATACAGCAGCAGTTAGCCAAGTGCACTGCCCCTCTGAAACAGAAAGAAGCAAGAATTATTCTGTTTTTACTGGACAAGCTGTCACAATCTTACCTTTCTCCTTTGGAGGGCCAACAGTCGCAGATGTCTTCTCATTCTTGAGTGAGGCACACAAGCTCCTCTCCACTATCTCACCAGAGAAAGAAACAAGGGAACCTGTGAAACTGAGAACAGACCAGGATTTTTGTACTGCCTGGAGACAAAGGCAGTGGAGGAAGGCCTGACTTAAAGATTGCCACAAAGGGCAGGGTGAAGTGCTGTTGCTTGAGCCCAGTTTCAGGAGAACCTGTCCTTGTGCACCTGAACTACTGGATTTACAGCAGCTTGCTGCAGCAACTCCACCCAGAGACAAGAGGCCCTATTAACTTCCTTTCTGCTTCTTCAGGCTCAGCAGTGAAGAAAGGTGAGGCATTACAGCCTTTCTACCTGCTTAACTCCTAATTGTCTTTCTTAATTAGAGGAAGAAGCCAAGCAAAGAAAACCACAGTTTACCACTAAGGCACTGGTGAAAATTCCAGTGTATATGCCTATCACCCCAGATTAAACATGCTTTCAACAGAAAATCTTCTAATCCTAGCATTCGTTTGAGCAAATTACACTTAAATGATCTAAAAACAACAATAACAAAACAAAACAAAAAAAAAAGAGTGATACATTCTGTCTTGATCCCCCTGCCATGCCTGTTTCCACTTCTGACATAAATTTAGCAGAGACATTTGGATCCTAGTCCACACCAGCAGTAGCTGAAATATTTTCTGGGCACCATTTTGCAGTTCTGTCACCTGCCATTCCTTTACCTTTGATAGCCAGGATGAGAGAAGTTTGGACTACTTGCACACAGGAAGATTTCTAAACCATATTCCTAGGGTGGACAGTTCATTGCTGTTTAATATAGCACTGTTTCCAATTAAAATGAATACAGACCTATTCCCTAATACAGTCACTTGAAATTTGGGGCAGACCAACATACCTGCTGCTAAGCACTTCTGGAATGGAGAAAATTCTCTGGTCCATGCCTGTCAGCACCAACCTGGCTGCCAGCTAGAAGTGAGGGAGACACAGCCTCAGATGGGTTGCAGTTTACAGGTATCTCCAACTAGAGCACTGAAGACAAGCCCTGCATGCTTTGGTCAAGCAACTCATCCTTCCTCTCCAGATTAATTCTGAGGCAGGAAAATGTGAAACCCAGCAGCAGCTTCTGATGGAGCTAAGGGCAGAACGGTCTTATCAACAAGATACTCTGTACTGATGATTTTCTAGCTAGTTCTGAAGAGATCTGCAAGTCACCTGTGAAAGCCCAGAGCAGCAAAGCAATGCATACCTGGTGCTCAGGCAGACAGGAGATCCAGGTCTCATGCTGTAACTGCCAGGTATCTTGGACAGGCAGGCACAGGGGGCAGGAAGGCCTAGTCGGGAACATTGTTGGCACAGGTGGAAAACAGAGCTTGTCAAAAACTTCCAAGTCCTGAGGTAAGAGTGATAAGGCAAGACAGAAGACTATTACAGGAATGAAATTACTTATATAGGGAAAAAGGGCCAGTGAAAAACAATGGTTCAAAGAACAAAAAAAAAATCCACTGAACTCAGAGCTCTGAGAATTCTAATCAAACACAGAACTGAGGCATTTTCTTGGCAAGACAGATGGAAATTCCAAGCCTTGGAAACAGCTTAGTCACCCTCCAACTCCTTGACTCCCACATACAGTTCAGCAAGTCTCCAAGAGGAAACAGCAAGACAGCCTCTCTTACCGAGCAGCAGGGCACGATGAAGCGATACAGTCCATCCAGGTGCAGAAAGGGAAACCATCGTAGAGCCTTCCCCATAAAGAGGAGGAGTGCCTGGTGAGGGGGGGAGGAGAGAGAAGGTCACAAGAAGTGTTAGGAAAAAGGCACAAAATAAAAAATACAGCAAGAAAAGAGGAAGCCCAGCTCAGAGGACATCTTGATAGAGAAGTAAGGTTAGCACCACCAAGGGTAAGAGAAAGTAGATGCATTTACAGGAAAGTGAGAGAGACAGAACTTCCTTGGGGTGGTACAAGGAATTTGCCTACATAAACACATATCTGTACCCAACACAAAAATCACTTTCCTATTGATTAGTAATTAAATAGATACTTAATTATCACACAGGCTCCCTGAGGAGCCATCTTCAGACCTGTAAAACCACAATCCAAAGCTAACTCACTTCTTGCTTTGTTTTGTCTTTCTCTTTTCCATCACAGACAGTCTCCTCCAGCTCTGGTAGATTCCCAATTTCTCTGGGGTGGCTCCACAGCCGAGGTCTGCCCAGCCACAGCACTGTGGCTTGGAAGCTGCACTGCAGCTCCTGTCCTTCTCCAATTTCTTCTCGGGGTAGTTGGTAATTGCGTAACATAAGACCCTCTTTCTGGGTAACCAAGAACAGGTGAGATACACAGCTGGTTGTTCTAGTGCTGCTCTGGCCCCCCTGACAGTTCTCATCTCTGTGAGTATCTGGCTTGGGATACTCCAATTTTAGCATTTTTGCCTCAGGGGCTTCCAGCTCAGGTGTTACACTGCCATCTTTCTTCTTGCTCAAAGAGGAGCTGTTTCCCCTTCTAAGGCCTTTCAGGATTTGTCCTTCAGCAGCATGGAGAACCTGAACATCCTCAAAGTAGAACTGCACATAGACACTGAAACAACAAATGGTAGCAGTGAAACTTCCTGTTCCTGAGAGATGGCTGTCCAAAACAAACAGTTATCTGGGAAAGGCACTTCTGGTGACTGCCCCACAGGTACTCAGCAGAAGCAGTGGGAAAGGGAAGTAGAGGACAACTACCAGGCTGTGTGTATTTTGAGGAAAATGCAGATGGTGGGTTTGTTGCTGATAAAGAGCTCAGTTTCTACAAACAGCAAAAGGCAGTTGCTTTGGCACTGAAATGCTATATTGATAAGAAGCTTTACCATAGTCCACAGTGGTTGTGGAACTGGTGAGTGATGACTTTACTTGCACACTGAATAAATGGATTCACCTGGTTTTTTTCTTCCGCACATGCTCCAGATTTTCCAGGTGCTCCCAGGAGGGAAAATCAGTCTGAAGAAATCTCTCCACTACAAGTTGGTAGTTTTCCACCTGCAAGAGTGATCCTGTAAACACATCAGAGAAAGGGGCTGGGCTAAATAAAAAGAGAACATAAAACCAGTAAGCTCAACATCCTCATTTTAAAGTCACAAGGTGAGGCAGTGACAGTTCAGCATCTCCATACCAAGTTTGTTCTTCCATGTTTTGGAGCTGGATGGCAGAAGAGCAAAAGCTCAACACTCAAGTACAGTTTAGTGTGACATACCTATGAGAGCTGTATGGGTAAAGGGGCTACCATCCTTACGGGATATCACACAGGGAAGCATGCTGCTCTTGTCCTGCAGCTGGAGGGAACTGCTCCTGGAGGAGACCCTCAGCACACCCAGTAGTATCTACAACACAAAGGAGGCCACAAAGAGCATCAAACAACTCCCATCTCTGAAAGCCATAAATCAAAGTGTGTGGAGCAGCAGCTCAAATTCAGCCTGTTTGCAATACATCTCAGCGAGAAAGGTGGTGTCATTCCTGAAGAGCAGGAACAGGCATGCACTAGACAGAGTGCTGGAAGGCATGAGGAGAACCGGGAACACTCAAGGCATTTAAATATATACATTTTAACCACTACCAGCTGGGGCTGGAAACTTTCTGCTGAGAATGTGCAGCAGGACCAGGCCAGCCTGCGATTCAGCTCCTGAGTACCCATATGCTGTGCCTCTGAGGGGGAGAGCAACTGTGATGGACTGAAGCCTTCCCAGCTCTTCTGTTCTGCCACATGGCAAACTGCAGACAGAGATAAGGCCTGGCATGGAGGGTTCAGAGTCAAATACTATGAAAAAAAGAGAGAAAGAATCAATTAGCTGAGTTTCTTCCCATCAGACAAACAGGAAACAACTCAGGGAGCATTTACTCACTTTCTGCAGGGGACACTGGTGTATTTTTGCTAGAATTTCATTATAAATATCTCTTGCTTCCTCTCTGTCTGGCACCACAGCTTGCAGAAGGGAGACAAGGAACTTTTCAGCAGCTCCAGGGTTTTGGTGCGTAGAGCTAAGCAGCCGACGGCGCCCAAAGAAACAAGAAAACCTGAAAAAAAGTTATGACTATTAAAAGCATTAGCAGTCCTCACATTTTAGGGAGTCTCACATGTAAGTCAGGGATTGTTTCTGCTTGTGATGAGCGAATATGCTGTGTAGGGCAAGTACTAAGGAGAGCAAAAAGGAACTTGAAGTAATTACAAAAAGAACGCTTTAGGCCAATGCAGATTTACTTCCGGCAAGCAGACAAGGAACAGGAATATATAGAGAAATGGATAGACAAACAAAATCTCAAAACTACAGTGGCCAGAAAACCCATACCACATGAAAATAATCTCCCTCTAAGTCTCACAAATGGATCTCCATGCATTTTGGCTAGGCTTGATATGGTTACTCATAAGTTCACTTGGCTTTCTTTACAGGATGCAAAAATATATCACAAGGCAGAAACAACCACAGAATATTCTTGTTCCAATATTTTCCTCACATGGTGGACCTTTCAAAAGTTTAGCTTACTACTTTTGAAGACCTGGAAGTGATCACACTGCCAGTCAAAACATGACTTAACAACAGAAAGTGAACTCAAATGAAAAGAGCTAGCAACTAACTCACTGGAACAATTTTCAAGCAGTAGCAGGACTTAGCAATCACACTTAAAGAAAGTGAAAAACACAGTAAAAGCTGAAACATAGCTAGCACAATTCCCAGAGCAAAACTGAAGCTGTTTTATTGGAAAGTATGGTAAAAATTCCACAGTGCCAGTAAAGCACAGGAACACTGAGTATTCTAGAAACTTCTACTTGACTGAGATTAAATATATACATTTTAAAGTCCAAGGCAGCAGTTACAGTGATCAACCAAAACTGTTCCATAATAAACACAAATATTTTCATTAACAGAACCCAGAAGTAAACCCAGAAACTGGCCCATAGCCATCCTGCAAACAGAGTGCAGCCATCAGGGAGAGCAGGAAGCCAACTGGAAGACCCAGAGATAAGCATGGGTGGGAAAACCTGCTAGGACAAAGGCTCTCAAATGATCGTACTTCTGGCAATACTCAGAATATCTCAAAGGGCTGAGCAGCCACTACTGTGAGGAGCCAGGACACAAGAGCTTTTGTAACAGTTGTGATCTAGTTATAGCAGCATTTTCCAGCTCCAGCTTCAGTGCCCACCTTGATTTGCCAAGCAAACCACATTGGCAGACAGGCATCCCTATGTTGCTTCTGTATTTCAGGGCAAAACTTCCCAGGCAGGACTATGTCAGCACAATGCCCTGGAGTGCTGCAGCTTCCTGAGAGCAGTGGGCTTACTGCACATGCACTTGAAAAATGTATGCAGTTGCTCTTATGAGAAAATTGTGAAGCACAAGCAACGAGACATGATGTAAAATCTAGATGAATGGACTACTCAAGCTGATAAACCAGAAGCAATTGCTGCTAATGGGATCCAAGCACAATGATTTTGTGAACCTTTGGTCTAGAAGACACCCAGGTAGCCTACAAAGCACATTTACATGTGGTCTGACTTCAGGAGAAATGTCCTCACCTCTCCTCAAACGCCTCCAGCAGGCTCACCAGCCAGAGGTAGAGTGGCATACCAAGATTGTAGCGCAGGAGCAGCTGTAAGTAGAGATTTCCTGAAGAGATCAAGGGCTGGTAGGGAGTGCTGAGCCTTGAAAAACTCTTCAGCACAACAGTGCTGCTCAGGCAAGCACCAAGTACAATGAAAGGGAAGGAAACCAGAGGCTTCTGCACGAGGTGGACATCGATGAGCTGAGACACACAGACATACAACTTAAAAGATAGCTAAGTCTGCCACCACTCCCCAAAACCATCACCTCACCCTAAACCCTCTGTCTCTCTACTGGACTGCCTATAATCAGGCCTGGGGCACCTGGCACAGCTCAGGAAGGAATCAGATAATACTAATAATTTCAACTCTCATGACTAAGCCTAGACAGTAAAATCCCTAATTCTGTTCCAGATACTTGCTGAAATAATTCCAGTGTTGGTGTAGCCTTCTGTTGACCCACACGCTCACGAGCCATCCCCAGGGCCCAAGTCTTTTCCATGAATGCTTTACGATTTGCATGTCTCAACTTACCTCCACACATGCTCCTGGTCGGAATCCACGTGCAGATTTCAACAATGGCTGGTAAGCAAGGCACAAGCAGACTTGGTTATCCAGCAAAAAGAGACCAGCTTGCACATTGAGTATTTTGGTGACAAATCCCTAAACAGAAAGCAAACAAAAAGCTACAGGAGTGCAGAGAGTTCCATAACATGAGACTCATAGGCCTGAGCAGTTAAGGAAATAAACTTACGATGAAAATAAGTCCTTGAAGGCCAGGAGCTGAAGCCCTAGAGCATGAGTGGGTGAAGGCTAACCCTTCAAATCCTTACCACATAGGAGATGATCTTGGACTCTTTGGTTGATCTTGGCCCCTCCTCTTCAACTCCCAGCTCCAAGGAGCCACTGAGCTGCTCGGGAGTCTCAAGGGAAGAAGACTGAGTGAATTCTCCTTGCCTAGCACTGTTCAGTGGCTGCTCCCTCACCTGCTCTGCACAGTAGGGCAGAAGGCAGGAAGAACCACCAGTGACAAACATCCTTTGTCCAGATTTCTTCAGGCTGGACATACTCAGGCCTGTTACTGTGTACCTGTGACCCAAATGGAGGACATGATGCCATGCCAGCTGGCTGGGTTCCTAGAGCAGAGAAACCAAAAGCGACATCAGCATCAACCACACTGGAAAAAATTCCTCCTGAGCCAAATAACCCCACCAAAAAACCCTTTTCCCTCCAGAGCATTGCCTCACACCCTTAGCAAAAGGGTCTTGCAGACATTCAGGGACACTGCAACTGCATGAGGGAGGAGAACCCAGAACTAGACTTCTTACTTGCAGAGATTATTGTGTGCTGCATGGAATATGTATCCAAAAAACAAAAAATTGCTAGTAAAACCAAGAATAAATCAAACTGGGAAATCAAGGGCAGACTTCAAAGAATTAATCAACTAGCATATACACAGTGATTTTGTGAGCAAAATTCCAAGGACTTACCTGCACCAGCACAGGGACACAAACAGCTGAGGTGAAGCATTTCAGAAACAGAAAGAAGAAAGTCTTGTGGTGAACACATAGGAGAGGCCCGAGTCTGATCAATTCACCTGCTACAGTAAGCTTTAATCTTTTCCTAGATGGAATCCTAGAGGGCAATTGAAGAGGCAAATAAAATCAGAGATAAAAAGAACAACTTGAAAGTATTTCAAAAGCAAAATAAACAAACATGCAGCCTGTGCTTTTTGGAAATAAAGGATCCAAACAGGTAATATGAACAATCTGTCAGAGAGGTTTTCACAACAGTATCTGGCTACAACATTTGTACTTTAACTTTTAAATACTAAACCTCTTTGACATTTGGAAAACCTTAATATTTGAAGACAGAAGGGTTATGCTGAACAAATTCAGATGTTCCATGAAAACAGACAGAAAGCTTTACCACAAATGAAGTTAATTATATGTCTAAAGAAGAAGGGCAAAACAAAGTCACACACAATTCTTCAGCAGAAAACACAACTTGGATTTGTAGATCCATGGAACATGACACTGTGGAAGCTCTCAGCCTATAAAGAAAAGAGGCCTGAAAGCAATAATAGAGTCTTTCTAACAAACTTGGCACAGAGTGAAAGAGCAGTTGAGAGCTGAAAACTGAAAGCAGATGAGAGGTGACATTTCTTTAATCGTTTGTTTCTTGTTTCAAACTTGTATTTTAAAAAAGGAAAACAAAGTTAATTTGAAACAAGTTAGTTTCTAATTTTCATTTCAGCTCTTACTGGACTTGAATATAACCATCTCCCTTACTCTAAACAAACATAATCCTGATTCTAAAACATATAAACAATTACCTAACTTTATGACTTTAAAATAAAACAAACCAGGATGTCCACACACAGTGGTACCAGCAAATCATTCTTAACATTTTTAAAGAAGGAACATGGAAAGTTGGTCAGGTATCAGTCAGCAGCAGGTGAGCTTTATGTTAAAAGTCTGAGAACACAGACTGAAATATGGAAATAGTTTTCTTGTTTAGAAAGGTATCTTGAACTCAATCAAACACCTAAGCTTAAAATAAGTGTCTCACAAGCAGATAAATCCAATTAAACCAAAGGATAACTAAAAAGAAACCAAAGCACCATTACTAGTGACATTTTATTGTAATTAAATTGCATCAAGAATTCTCTGCTCAAGAAGATAAAACATGATCTAGCATAACTTCATTATTATATTCATTATAACTATTTATAATAAACATTATAATATTTATTCATTATAACTATTAACATGATTAACTTCAGTAAGATTTGCAATTCCATTGGCTACATTTACACATACTGTAAACTAATGAAGTTACTTTTATCAGTTGACATTTCACTGGTAGCTTTATCTCAGTAATATGATAATAACTTTACCAGTGGCATATATATTTCATATTACAATTTAGATTAGTGAAGGTAGCCTTAGTGAAATCATGAGAACAAAGCATTGAATCAACAATTTGTTCTCATATCCAGATATCAAAACACATCCAGAAATAAAATTTGTCTTATTTTATCAAAATACAGAATAGAACCTTCTTATTAAGTCCTGGAAAACAGATGATTAATGAAAAGTGGCTTTATTGTTTAACTTCTACTTCCACTGCTCACTGTTATGCTTTCACCTGTGCCAGAATTTGTCTCTTCCTAAGCCAAGTGCTCTTCATGGTACCTGCCAAACCAGAGCAACAGTGCTATGATGGAGCTGAGCATGCCAGGTGTTTACCTGGAGGTAAGCAGTGGCTCAGCTGATACTGGGTAGGTAACTGGAATGCTGTGGGGTACTTCCTTTGGGGCATTTACTGGCACTGGATCCACCAAGATTTCCAAGTACCCTGCTGCACTCTGGTCTGTGTGTGGTATATATGACCAGCTTGGGAAGAGGAACAGCGACTCCAGCCAGTCAAGTTCAAAATGCAGGAGCTAAACCAAAAGATAACAAGACAAAAGCTTGAGATGAGTTGCAGTGTGTTTTCTCAGCATTACTTACAACCTTCATTACTAATCCCCCCTTGCACGTACATCACAAACTCTTGTCCTACTGCTGGGCTTCATTACTAAATGAGGGCAGTGTTTTCTGCTCACTCACTTATTTTGCATGGAGAACTTCCATCCTTCCAGATGCAAACCAGGAACAGATTTGCTGAGCTCTAAAGCATTTCCTGGGTTATAATCACAACCTCCCAGAAAGGAGCTTAGTTATTTTCAGACTATTTTTCTAAAATTCTCACCTGCTTTCCTTTTCCTGTGTTTTCAGTTAGAAATTCATACTAATAAAACCTTTTTTTAGTCTCTGCCTCCTTAGCAGGCACAACTTCAGTGCTCTGTCATCACCACTCTAGAGGTTATTTCTTAGCTAGAATCCCCCTGCAAAGATATTCAGAAGGCTTTAAAGTCAATTGCCATGCAAGCTATTATTTCCTGAAAGTATGTTATCAAGGATCACTGATGACCTGGTACAACTCTCCAGAAAGTTATTTATGCTCCAGTAGCTGGAATTCAGCAAATACAGAGGAGGTCTCCCAGGCTGCCTTCTACTGTGGTGAATTTGACAGAACTGTGCTGGCTGTCTCTTTTTTTCTGGGCCAGCACATTCAATATTTCTTCTCTTACCAATGAAAGATTTGGCATGCTCTGTCTTCTCCCCAGATTCTCAGCTTGCTGTTTCCCTGCCTGCTACAGAGGTGTGTTATTTTCCTCACTACAGACTGTGGCAGAACATTTGAAGCCCCTGGTGGTCTGTGACACTGCCCCAGAAGTGGGAATAAACACAGAACCCTCAGACTGAGGACATACCTCACATGGAACTATCCCAGTATTGTCCTTCACATATAGGCAACCATCTACCAACTTCTCTTTGTTCTCTTGCCTTCCATCTGTTAAATAGCCAACCAAGATCAGGTAAGTCCTTGGCAAAGTGCTGTGCATGGGTAAAGCACCTTGTCCTTGATGAGCCCATTCTTTAAATTCATTAGTGCTCCAGGTCAGGTGGCTGCAGCAAGGTATGTGCTGCTGATGCTGTAGGTCAGAGATGGAGATGAAACTGGGGGAAAAAAAAAAAAAGAAAAGAGAGAATATAGCAGGACGTAGGAAAAATTCTGTCTGCAAAGTTCAGGGATTACAGTGATCATTGCAGTGGACAACGCTTGGCTAAATCAGAAGAGTCTTATCACATCCAGAGTCTGGTCTGGTGATACAACGTGGCAAGAACCAACTAATTCACTGGCATTTATCAATAATCTCTCTCAACTCAGTCAACATATCTATTCTACTTGAGCATCTTCTCTGAAAAGAGACATCCTTTACTACTACAGTCACCTGAGTAGGCATGGAGAAAATTTGAAAAGAAATGAGACTTAACAAAATGGAATGTGTTTTCAAATACACGTGGGAGGCGGGAAGGAAAACAGTTACTAGTTCAGACAATTCTAGCTTGAATAGGACAGTCTGTGAGAAAACCCCACAACTTCTCAACAGTTTACATACCACTAACATAGACAGGTAAGTACAGACTAGTTCCATCATTTGGTGCTAAAACTGCTGAACTGTAGCAAAAACCAATTTTGAACAACTTCTAGATGGAGATTGTGACAGTTTTGGAACAAATTCTCTCCTGTGGATAGCTTGCACAATTTAAAGCTGAGAAACAGCAGGCCAGTAATCTTAGACTGGGCCTTCGCTTATGAGAAGAGAGCCAAGCTTAGCCCTGAATCTTTCCACCTACTCTTCTGGCTTTGGGGACAGGCAGAAGGATGAGGTGTAACATTAAATCAAGCACATCTGAAGCCATCCACAGTTTAGCATCTATCATGCTTAGACTGACGATGGTACTGAACACAGGAGAACAAAGCAGCATCTCTGTGTATGCCAGCATCAACACTGAAAGAGCAAACACAAACTGTTCTCCAGACAGTGATTTTAGTTTTTGCTTCCAGTGACAATTTTAGGTTGTGAAACTGCAGCTTTATTCACAACACCCACTTCCTCCGTAGCAGGACACAATCAAGTTCAAGAAGGATGAATTTGAAGAGTTTCACTTGACTAGTCAGGTACCGAAAGTTCAAAGCCAGAAATGAATCAGCAATAAATAGAATTAAAATATTAAAAAATTAACTGAAGACATGAATTTATGCCAGTACTTATGTTGTGTATTTCTCAGAAATCTGAATAGAAGATTAGTTGAAAATGCTCCATCCTGAGACAGAGCAGCACCAGGACTAATATCGTAACCTATGATCCAGAAGGAGAACACAGTGCCACTTGTGTTTCTGTCAAATGTGCTGGGTGCTTTTTGGGAGAAACCAAAGCTGCAGCACTACACTGGGTCCTGGTCATCACATACAGAGAACTCTCTGGTGCTTGATGGTTAGTTATAGATGTAGCATGCTCTCAGAAACAGACCACTGGCCTCATACGAGATAACTATGAAGTACCTTCAACTCTTCCCTCTGAATATATTCTCCTGAATATAAACCGAACTCTGGTTTAAACATCCTAAAATATACAGAAAAAATATGGCTTAGATGAGATCAATTTAATAGCTTAAAAGACCTACCACCAATTTATAAAATATTAGTACAAAATTAAAGGTCACAAGTCCCTAGTCAATTCTAACTAACCTTTGCCTCCAAACCACATGTGCAAAAGCTTTTAATAGACATTCTCCCACCGTAAGCTGGAGCAAAAGAGAAACCAGCCAAGCCAAACCTTCCCGCATAGGTATCTCTCAACAAGCTGCATCTTCTTGGTGATGGTGAGCACCCAAAATCCTTTCACCAACTAAAATATGGACCACGTTATCCTAGATTCCCCATTTGAGAGTGCACACTTGAACGCTGACCTCAGCTAGCCAACAGCTTCGCAGACCGTGGCCAGGAACATCCTCCTGGGCAGACCGGCAGGATCCAGCCGGGAAGCGGCCGTGCAAGCGCTGCGCGGTACAGCAGCTCGCTCTCAGCGAGCCGCCCTACTTTGGTTACACACTCTCCCCACCGCAGACTGGCGCATACGGTACTTAATCTCACCGCAAGGGTGGCCGGGGGCGCATCGAAGCCAAAGAAACGCGCGTGGTCACCCCCGTTCGGCAGCATCCCTCCCACACCCGGTATCCGGGGCGGGCACCGCGCAGGAACCAGCCATGCTGGGGAGGGCCGCGCACGGCGGCCGGGCCCACAGGGGACATCCCCCACTCCGTCCCATGATGCTATTCCGCTCCTTCCCCTCATCCCGCCCCGCCGTCACCTGTAGCCGANGAGGCCGCCGGGAGAGCCAATCGCCGCCGGCGCTTCCCGCCCCTTCCGCGAGGGGTGGCGGGGAAGGGGAGCCTGGGAGCGCTCCTGCGCTGGGTCCGTGCCCTATCGCTCTCCTCCACGGGTGGACAGGGGAGATAAAATGAAAGGTTCGTGGCTGAGATAAAGACAGGGAGAGATCACTAACTGATACCGTCACGGGCAAAACAGACAGAACTTGGGGATATTAATTGAGTTTATTACCAACAAAATCAAAGTAGGATAATGAAAAGTACAGTAAGTCTTAAAAACACCTTCTCCCTACTCCTCCCCCCTTCCCGGGCTGTACCTCCTCCCTCTCGACGGTGCAGGGAGACACGGAATGGGGGTTCCGGTCAGTTCATCGCGTTGTTCCTGCCGCAGGGAGAGGAGTCCTCCTTCCCCTGCTCCAGCGAGGGGTCTNGCATAGGTATCTCTCAACAAGCTGCATCTTCTTGGTGATGGTGAGCACCCAAAATCCTTTCACCAACTAAAATACGGACCACGTTATCCTAGATTCCCCATTTATGAGAGTGCACACTTGAACGCTGACCTCAGCTAGCCAACAGCTTCGCAGACCGTGGCCAGGAACATCCTCCTGGGCAGACCGGCAGGATCCAGCCGAGAAGCGGCCGTGCAAGCGCTGCACGGTACAGCAGCTCGCTCTCAGCGAGCCGCCCTACTTTGGTTACACACTCTCCCCACCGCAGACTGGCGCATACGGTACTTAATCTCACCGCAAGGGTGGCCGGGGGCGCATCGAAGCCAAAGAAACGCGCGTGGTCACCCCCGTTCGGCAGCACCCCTCCCACACCCGGTATCCGGGGCGGGCACCGCGCAGGAACCAGCCATGCTGGGGAGGGCCGCGCACGGCGGCCGGGCCCACAGGGGACATCCCCCACTCCGTCCCATGATGCTATTCCGCTCCTTCCCCTCATCCCGCCCCGCCGTCACCTGTAGCCGAGCGGCAGCGCCCCGCCGCCCGCGCTCCGCAGGCACCGCAGCACCGCCTCCAGCGCCGCTGGCTCCTGNCCCCTTCCCGGGCTGTACCTCCTCCCTCTCGACGGTGCAGGGAGACACGGAATGGGGGTTCCGGTCAGTTCATCGCGTTGTTCCTGCCGCAGGGAGAGGAGTCCTCCTTCCCCTGCTCCAGCGAGGGGTCTCTCCCACGTAACAGCCCTCCGCGGTCTTCTCCAACGTGAGTCCACCCCATGGGCAACAGTTCCCCACAAAGTGCTCCAACGTGGGTCAGTCTTCCATGGGGTGTAGTCCTTCAAGCAGAGGCTGCTCCAGCGTGGGTCCCCCCGGTAGGGTCCCAAGTCCTACCAGGAAGCCTGAGGATGGGCTGCTCTCTCCACGGCTCTGCACGCCCCTGCCTTGAGCCTGCTCCAGCACAGGCTTCCCACGGGGTCAAAGCCTCCTTTCAGGCATCTGCCTGCTCCAGCGTGGGTCGCCTCCAAGTGGATCTCTGCGCTCCTGTGGTCCTCCACAGGCTGCAGGGAGACAGCCTGCCCTGCCATGGTCTGCACCACGGGCTGCAGGGGAATCTCAGCTCTGACTCCTGGAGCACCTCCTGCCCCTCCTTCTCCACTGACCTTGGTGTCTGCAGAGGTGTTCCCTGCACTATTCTCACTGCACTCTTCTCTGGCCACAATTACATCTGTGCAATAAGTTTTTTTTACTTCCAAAGTGGGCTACCACCATTTCTGATGGACTTGCCCTTGACCAGCAGTGGGTCCATCCTGGAGCCAGCTGGCATTGGCTCTGCTGCACGTGGAGCTGGCAGCTTCTCACAGAAACCACCTTTATAGCCTCCCCAGTACCAAAACCTTGCCATGCAAACCCAATACAGCTCCGCAGGCTGGGAATAAAGCAGATGTGCTAGCAGACAAGCTGCGTGACAGGAGGGTGGGCTTGGTCCCTCCAGGCCTTGGCACATAGTCACGGGGCCTCAGGAAGTGCCAGAGACCTGGCACGCTGCAGGAAGGCATAGAGCTGCCAGTTCTGGTAAAAGCTGGGAAGTGGATTGTGTACTGATGTATTTGACATTAGTGTAAATGTCAAACGTGCAGTGGACTCTGAGATTGCCTTTCCTTCCCCAAACTGTGGAAGGAGTCAAATGGGAAGGCTTGAGGGGATTTCTCTGACATTTGTGTGGTTCTAAAGAAATGTTTTTGGTTTGGTTTTTTTTTTTTTTTCCTTGAAGGCTGAAGCTCCAAGAAGATTGAGGGGTGCATCTCATCCACTCACATGACAGCATGTGATAAACCTGAAACAGACTACTAAAAATACTTCCTCCTTCACGAAATGTTCTTGTTGGCGTGCAAGAATTATTTCCTTGAGGGGCTAATTTTCTATTGTCCTTGTTCAAGGCAAGGAAATTAATGAGACAAAACTTGGGAAATATTTTCCACCTCTATCCCTGGAGATGGCTGCAGCCTGGTGACAGGTTATTCTGTTATTTTCTTTCCTCCTGGGACTTGCAGCTGGAAAGTCAGAGCTGTTCCAAGCCTGAAGTGTGAAAAAGTGCCCTCCTGGTTTTGTCCTGTGCACGTCCTGTTGTTGGCTTCTACACAGCAGATAAGCAACTCCATAGTAGGCACAGTCTGTGGAGGTGTTTGGATTTGTCCACAGCAATTAAGTCAGTCCATGGAGTGAATTGTACCCGTTTTGGGCTTATACACCTGAAATAGGCAAGTTCTTCCAAAACAACACTTAGTTCCTCAATTTAATGCCTTTGATTTTAGTACAGAGATACTTGCAGAAAACAAGGGGAGGTCTTTATCATTTAGACACCTAACTATACTTTTGTTTCTCAAACATGCTAAGAACTTATACTAAATGAAGTAGAGCTCACGCAGAATGTTGTGTAGGTTTTGCTTATATTTGCACTATCAATAAGGCTGGTTCATTGGAACATCCATGAACATGTGTGTTTTAAATTAAAAAACTACAGGATGTTCGTATAAACTCTAAAAATGCTGATCATGGCTGAAAGCCGCCTTTCTTTAAGGCAGAGAAGATGAAAGTCTTTTTCTTGCAAGTACATGGTTAAGTTTCACATGAAAATTACAGCTTTAGAGTGAAACACTCTTCTATCAAGGAATTTTAAGACTGCAGCGAACCTCCTCTGACTCCTTTCCCTTGTGTTTTCTAGTAGCTTTAGCCACGCGATGCACCATCCGTTGGTTTTCTTCAGCTTGTCCGTTTCGGTTTTTAAGGAAAACTGCCGACACCAGCCTGTGCTCGGCGGAGGGCGGGCGGGGCGCGGCGCGGCTCCGGGCCGCCTCCCGCTCGCCGCTCTCTTTCCTGCTGCCGCTGCCAGGAAGTTGGAGAGGGAGTTGTCACTCTCCGCGCTGCTCCGGCCGGGGCTGCGCAGGGCTGGGACGGCGTCCTCTGGACGTGCGGGACCCTGCCA
>WEIV01005278.1:52472-69828 GCA_013390005.1 Calyptomena viridis
GCCGTTAACTCGCGGGGCGCGGGGCGGTCCGAGGCTCTCCGGGAGCACGGAGCCGTCCGGGCTGGAGTCGGACCTGCTCCGCTCCCGCCGCCGCTGTGCGGGGGCCGGGGACGAGCCGCCCCCGCTTGGCTGTGCAGTCGGCCGCACGTAAATGCCACTCTGCGAGCATTTAATCAAAGGTTAGGCGGCTGTAGCTACGCCCCAAACCACGGGATTTGTGCAAAAGCAAGTTCAGCTTTGCCGGTAAATCGTCTTTAGCCTTCTTGGGCATCTTAGGGCAAGACTTTTAAGCTGCCCGTTGTAATTTTGTGAGTGAAAAAGTTGTAAAAGAAATCCGAGAGTTTTGTGAATCGACTGATGGCTAGAGGTGAATGGCCATCCTGTATCAGCAGATGTGTGATAAAGCTGTGACAGTAGGGGTGGTGTCACTCAGCATCATGACTTCGCTATAGATTCTGCTACAGAGGCTGCAAGGTCAAACTGTTTATTCCTAAATACTCGAGCATCCTAGTAATACACACTTGCATTTGGATGCATTGGAGTTGTAATGCTGGGTTAGTTGTTAATTTGCTAATCAGATTAATTTGTTAATCAGATGGTTGCAGCTATGTCACTCCATGTTACCTTCTTTCAGAAGGGTGTGTTTTGGTTTTGTTTGTTTGTTTTCCCAGTTAGAAAGTTTGGAAACCAGGTAATAGACATCTAGCACTGGCAGGACAACACAACTAAAACTTTGGAGTAGGGGCACTCTACAGTTTGACGCTAACTGTAGATCACTCACCATCTTGGGACCTAGGTAGGATACATAAACTGTTGACTTAAGAGTAGATTTCAAAGCAGTTGGCAAACTTGGCAAAGTGTGTTTCTGGCTTACTAATAGTGGTGCACACATTTTGCTGTAAATCACATACTATATGTGGTATTATTCATATTATTGACAATGAAATGCAAAAAAAAAAAACAAAACAAAAACATTGGATTCCCCAAATTAATTGTATTATCTTCAGTTCGTTAATATGCTGGAGGAAGTGCCCTTCAGTGGGATTTCTTTTTGAGGAGATTTTCCCCCTCCTATTTGCATATCATTTCAACACTGTACTCCCTAGAGAAAATGTTTATATTTTCCATAAAATCATATTTTTTTTAGAGCATTGCAGTTCTTACTTTGTTGAATGCCCTTCCATCTGCCATTTATTTTGCATATCATTCTTTGTTTGCCCTCATGGTGTTCTTTCCTCCCTTGATGCCCCCTTCTAGTTTTCTGACTTTTGTATATTTCCTATGACTTCAAAATTTCCTGTAGCCTGTTTCCATGCATTTTGTCTTTTTGCCTCTCCTTAAACTAATTTTCCAGTCCTCTGTGTTTTCTCAGTGTGCTCCTAACTGTTATGGTGGACAAAATGGCATCTGTTTTTGCTGAGGCCAGTATGTTTACTGTCTCATTAAAAATGTAAAATTATAATGGAAGTTTCATTTATTAAAGGAAGTTCAGTTTTATGAAGAAAAAAGACAGAACAGCCATAAGGATGCTTCTGGCTTTGATTCTTTTTGAAAGTAAAGGGAGGAATTGCCATTTAGAAGTTAGAAGCTATGTTATATAAAAATTAAAAACCAGGTCATCAAGTGCATTGTAAGAAAGAACTGTTGGGCCACCATCCTGTTTCCAGTGGCCAACAGCAGATGTCTGTCAAGTATTTTGGAGCAGGGCCAGTATTCAGCAATGAAAAATAAAAATACTTTCCCCACTTCCAGTGATCTGTGACCATAGGAATTTCCAAGTCGAAATGGCTTCTTCATATTTCAGACCTCTGAGTGTGGGGTTTTTTTCTTCTGCTGATGGGTGTGATGATCACTCTTGGAACCTGGGCATGTTTCTGGTACCCCCAGCACTCTGACAGGGAGACCCATATCTCAGCTATGTGTTGGCTAAAAAAGTACCTCCCTGTGTTTGTCTGAGGCCTGTCTCCTTTTTTTAAGTGATGCCTCTTAGTTCTTGTATTGGAAAAGACAGAGAACAGTCATCCCGGTTCACTTTCTCCATGGCATTCATGACTTTGGGCCCACTACAGTATTCTCCACTCAGTTTTGTCTTTTATAGACCAGTATTTTTAATCATTCCCTTTATTCCAGCCAGTCTGTGTTACAGATTGTCCTCGTTACCTTTCTCTGTGTAATGTTTTGGGTTAATTTTTATTCGCAAGATTGGGGACTAGAACTACAGTCCAGATTCAATCCTTATGGATTTATATATTGGCATAACAACACTCAGTTTTGTTCTCAGATCCTCTCATAATAATTCGTAGCATTTGATTGCATTTCTGATTGTTTTTTTCCAGTCAGATTCATTAAAAATTTCATCTGCTGATGAATGTAATTTTAATTTTTATTTTTGAAGACTGTCTACTTCTAGCCAAATGAAATGTTCATATTCAGGTCTGTGCTAATTTCAATTATGTGGTACTATTTGTTCTCACAAGTGATCAGCATTGTCAGTTTGGACCTCTTTTTATTAAGTAATCCATTTTCTGCATGACCAGTAGTATTTGGGGTAAACCCAATGTTGTCATTTTACGCTTTCTTACCCATTTGCTTTAGTCATCACAAAGGGGCTTTGTATTTGGAGCAGATGCCTTGTGTTTCTTTCCTAACCTCATCCTCATCCAGGGGTAACTGAGTACTTCCTTTGGTAACACAGATCCTTCTGTTGCAGTCTCGGTAACCTGCCAGTAGAAGGCACATCTCAAAGCAAAGCCACATGTTTCTATTAAAACAAACAGGAAATATATCTGTTCCAGTGATTAGGACTCAGCATTTGAGAATTACATGACTCTTAAAAATTCACTGATAAGAGGCATGAGCACATCTGCAGCACAGCGTGGGCTGGGGCCCAGGGCTCATGCCCAGCTGAAAATCATTTCAGGATTGAAGGGGGGGACCCCACTGAGCCTTCCCACAGCTCCTGCTCCTTCAGTGCTCTGCTATGAGGCTGTACAGCAGCGCAGTCAAACTTAGCCCTGAACACAGGTAGGCAAAGTACTGGGGTCTCAGTGAGCTCTGACATGGTATTCACTGCTGTGTCCTCTAAGGAAAACTTAAAACAATGTGACTGCCTATTGACTTTTCCATTCTTTATCTCTACTAATATGATATAAAAACTTGTAACTTTCTACACTATATATATATATCATGACGTCAAGTCCATGATCTTTATAGATAATCTCAGGTTTTTTTTGGTTTTAAATTAAGATTTAATTTCTATGGCCTTTCTTCATTGTATCAAAGCTATTACCAGTCTCCTGATTTTAGACAAGGCCTAAAATACAACATTCCATCAGAGTAGCTCTTGTAGCTGCCTTTTGACCTTTCCAGGCTTTAGTGAGCAATGAAAAAAGCTTCCAGTAAATGTTGCTTTAATGCACATTTCTCAATGTATAAAGCAGAAGTTCTGGTTTCCTGTGCATCTTTGTATAGCAAACTAAAATTAATGTAAAACTCAAAGAGCTTTTGGAAATGATTGAAGCAGTCAAAGAACATAGGGTGAATCCTGCACTCTGATTTCTTTCATAGCTCATTAATCTGAGCAGGATATCTCTTTTCCTCTGAACATCCAGGCTGGTTAACTTTTTATGATTCATCAAAAACAGATGACTAATATGTAGAATACTTGTGCATTGGGTGTGTATCATGCTGGGTTCTTAAGCCAAGGGAACTTTGTATTAAGAAATATTTGAGACATTCTAATGACTTGTAATGCCTTTTATTTGCAGGTAGTTAATTAATTTAATAATGGAATTTGCAAAATGGAAGTCTTTTTTGAGAGAAGTGGTTGAGTAAGCTGTTGCAATTGAATCTTTGTGCAACTTTGTCTCACAGGATTAAGCATGAAAAACTAAACATATTGACATGAACGAAATATTTTATTGACAATGAAAATGCTTAGACTAAAAGAATTTGTTCACAATTATTTACCACAAAATATAGATAGTTATAACTACTAGTATAGTGTGCTGGTTTTTTTAGCAATGTTGAAGCAACAGTATTAAAGTTAGCAAAATAATTATTAAGTAGAGGCTGATGTTACTCGTCCATATCAACAACTGTGAGCAAATCTCTGTTGCTCAGCCCTGAGAAGTAACCTGGAGGGGTTACTTCCCACTCAAGGGAGGAGTTTCCCCAGGCACTCCTAGAAGAGGTGTTTTAGGTGTGCCCGCTGTTAAAATGTGGGACTGGGCTTTTATACTACAAAGTGATTGATTGTCAGTCATATGTTTCTAGGCTAGCCATGTCAGCTCAGCAGCTTTAGATAAGTTATCAGTACTATCAGGAATTTTACCACATCCTCACTCATGCCAGTTTCTGTTAGGAAACAGTCTTCTTCACATCTTCAGAATGTTTAACTTTGGGATTGGGTAGTTGGGCTGGTCTCAGCATTCTTCAATACCAAAAGCAGCATGATGCTTCCCTTCTCCATCCACTACTGTTAACTTTTGCAAGTAGGGTAAAGTTTGAGCTATTTTACTCCCACTTAGGCTGAGCATCGTGCTACATTTCTTCGCTCCTGTGAACAGGCATGGGGTCACAACAGGCTGTTGGTAAGGAGTTGTTGGCTGTGGGTAGGGAGTTGTTTCTCACCTGTCTAATCCTCATCCTTCTCACTCAGTTTTCTTTCTGTGCCTGGCCCTGGCCTACCTCGAGGCATGAACTGAGTTTCTAGGAGAGGGAGTCTTGCTCAAACACAACCCTCTTCATCCTCTCTTTCCCATCACACCATCATACATGTGTTTCACTGTACCTGCTTCCTCCACCCTTCTCCCTGAGGGCAAGGAGCCTTGCAGGTAGCAGCAGGGCTACAGCCCTGCATAGGCAGGGCAGAGCATGTGATAGAGAGTCACAGCATCCATGCTGAGAGATTTGGTATTCCTAGCCTTGTGAAGTGATCATATGGTAGCCCTGATACGCTTCGCTTTCCTGTGCTGTCCCTCTGTTTCAGATACTCTGCCTTATTTCTCCTTGGCCAGAGAACACTGCTCTCAAATGTCCTTTATCATTTCTACTCTCCCACTCATCTTTCTGGCACCTTGCTGCATTCTTCACTTTTATCTTTGCTGTTCCTTTCTTTCTTTGCCTTACTCTGTGGAGATGTCACCTCACTTGCAGTTCTCTGGGCATGGCCTGGTGAGGCAGAAGGAGCAGCAAGGGTGAGAATTGTAGTGGTGGCAGTAATTCAAGAATATTTGAATTTGGAGGTGGTGGAGGGGTTCCTAACTCCTCTCTTAACAGTCAAAACTTTGCAGAGAAGAGCTTTTGGGCTTGTGCAATGTTTTTCTTTTACTGTAGCTGTTGGGCAGTAAGTGCTGGCATGAGACATGAGAAATAACTAAGGTTGTCTTACATGTGAGGAGAATATGCAGGGAACGTAACTGTCACCCAGAGGGGTGGAATGTTTTAAGGAAGCAGCATTCTATTTTTCAACTGCCATATTTTATTTATTCCTGCACCAGTTTCAGAAGTAAAACCTAGAGTTTTTGCTGACTTTATTTTCCCTGGGCAATCCCCACTCACTGAAAATGTGAATCAGTGGTGTGCATGATGTGGTTTGAATTGTCATTCGGCTTAGGTAATGTTGTCCACTTTTCTGTGCAGTGTTGGTTAGTGGGTATTTGTTTTCTCTCCTGGCAAGTGGAATATGTTGTATATCTAACAGCGGAAAATCCCTTTATTTAACTTGCAGAAGATCTCTAAACTTTGCCTTGGTAAGCTGTTATCAATGATTTGAGGCTTCAGTGCTTGGTAAATGGAGCCGCATTTGGCTGGCGACTTGTCACCAGCAGTGTTCCTTGGGGCTCAATTCTAGGGACAATTCTTTTCGATATATTTATTGTAGATAAATTGAAGCACTGGGCAATGATTAATGGAATGAAAGGTAACAAGTCCAGATGCTGGATCCTGCACCTGGGAATGGAGTACAGCCAGGCATGAGTATAAACTCCGAGAGGCGTGGCTGGAGAGTGCCCTGCAGAGAGCGACCTGACTCAGGTGTGAGTCATCTGTGTGCGTTCCTTGGAAGTCTAGAGAGCAAACCATGTCCTGGGGTGCATCAAACATGGCATCACCAGCAGGTCAGAAGCGGGGGGATCATCCCACTGTGCTCAGCATTGGGGTGGCCTCAAATGGAGTGCTGGGTGCAGTTCTGAGCCCCACAATTTAAGGATTTGAAGGTCTTGGAACATGTCCAGAGGAAGGTAACTGTTAAAGAGATTATTGATCCTAGGTTCTCATCTCCATTAGATAGATTTATTAGCACAAGGCAATTATAGCTGGTAGCTGGAGCTTGGTGCCTCAAAAGAGGGACCCTGAACAAAGAAATCTCTGGGTAATTATACCTTTATGATCTAACCTCCCTACCCTTCACATGACAATCTGGACCTAAAGCATTATTAGAGTCTGGGGTCTTGGTTTTCATTGGTTCACTGTAATTCATTACCAAGTGGTTGCCACATGATCATCTTCACATCCTCTTAGGTAAGTTTTGATGGGGGTTTTGGTCAGTTCTGTAGTCCATGTTATAATATGGTTGTTACCATTCATATACCATGATTAATGGGCTATTAATTTTTTTTACCACTCTAGCTATTAATTTTTAAGTAATGTTTAAGCTACAGCTTTGTGTATTCTAACTATTATTAATGTTCAGGTTTTTATCTCCAGGTTTCACTATGATCCATCTTTGACTTACACAACACAGCCATATGGTTCAGATTGCAGCCTTCGAGTTCAACTTGCAGCCTAACAATTCCGATTACTTATGTCAAACCAGCACTTGGCTACTTTCAGATAATATAAAGTCTTCAACAGCAACAAAGCTGGTGGGAGGGCTGTCAGGCCCTGTGCCTCACAGGAGACGTGTCCTGTGAGCAGCTACTGAGGGCTCTGTGCTTGTCTGGTTTGGAAAGATGGAGACTGAGGGGTGACCTCATTGCTCTGTACAGCTCTGTGAGGAGGGGAAGGGGAGAGAGAGGTGCCTATCCCTTCTTCCTGGGATCCAGTGATAGCAGACCTGGGAACAGTTCAAAGCTGAGCCAGGAGAGGTTCAGACTGGACACTAGGAAGCATTTCTTTACCAAGAGGGTGGGCAGACACTGGAACAGGCTTCCTGGAGAGGAGGCGTATGTCACAAGGCTCTCAGTGTTTAAGAGGCATTTGGACAATGCCCTTAACAACATGCTTTAACTTTTAGTCACCCCTGAAGTGGTCAGGCAGTTGGACTGAATGATTGTTGTAGGTCCCTTCCAACTGAAACAGAATAGACTATTTTACTTTCATGTATTCCCTGAATTTTATGAAGTCTGTCATTGGTATAAATCAGTGTACTGCTGAATGGCTTGGGGAGCTGCTTAAGATGGTGGTGGGTTTTTTCACCATGTCAGTGATTTTTCTGGATGGCAAAGTCATTGGTTTGTGAGTCACTTGTGGTCTGTGACTCTGTTGTTCAGATTATGATCAGTAATAATGTGTTAACTCTGGTTTGATTACACTTATAGATAGACTTTCACTTAATCTGAAAAATTGAAAACACTTCTGTTTTCTTTTGGTTTTGAAGGTATATCTGACCAATTTTCTCTGTGGTTTTGGGTTAATCTTTGATGCTTTCATGTTGTTTCTATTGCTGACTTTTGTCACTTACGGACTGACTGTATATATTCTTATGTCAAGGAATTAATCATTGGCCAGAGAATCAGGATTTTTTTATTGTTGCTGTGTGTCAGACCATCTGTGTGAATGAACTCTTACCCATTTGCCTGCGAGGAAGCAATCTTGTAAGACTGTCAGCTGCTGAAAAAATTTTTGTTTCCTTATAGAGGAGTTGGAGTGCTTACAATTATTCTGTGGTCAGATAATTAACTCTGAAATGATAGCTATTTAAATATGTGGTTTTCTCTTTCCTGTTCACCATTTGAGCATCTGGTCTATTCAATATGTCTTTGTATGACAGAGGTCTCTGAAAAATGGTGTTTTAGCTTTGTCAGAGTTGCAAAGCCCCATCCTTCTCGAGGTTTTAAGTTGCTTTTATGTATGTACCTTTCTCCTTCAAGGCTTTAATTCTGAGAAAGAGGACAGCATGGGGCTGCCATGGCCATCTCATTTTGTATATCTTTTCTTAAGCTTGCAACCACAAAATTGGTATCAGCATTGTGGTTTACCCTTATTGGTTTACTTTGCTTTTGCTATAACTCTCCTAGCTGGAAAAGCAAAAGGAAACAGAACTCTGAAGCTGTGCCTGTACTGCTGGGCATCTTACTGCTTTCAGAAAGGGAAGCTTGGAAAACATTAAATTTAAAATAAAGATAGTGTGGTAAAACTCTGTGTGAAATTATTTGTTTGGGGTGGTGTTTATTTGCAACAGACAAAGCAATAGTGTTTGTTATATGCTGCAATCTCATTACCATCCTCCTGGTGCAGGATCTTTTGCTGATGAGTCATCTCTGCTGTGGTCTTACCAGAGTGTAGACTTTTGGCCATGACATAAACAGTATTTCTCAACTTCACTGCTGGGAATAGTGTCTTGAGAACTATGTCCAGGGAATGGCGTCCTTAATTATTGATACAGGCTGTTCTTTTAACTCTTTGTTCATGTGTGTGTGTGTACACACTCACACTTACAGTCATATGGCAGTCATGCCAATCTTAATATTTCTGTTAATATTGGCATGACAACAGCAATTTTCAAACGGAAAAACAGAAATCAAATCTTAAAGGAATAAAAAAAATGGTGCAAATTTTTGTGTCAGGATATACAGGCTGATTGTTATCAGCTGCAGTTTAAGAGGAAGAATGTATGTTTGACATGGGGAGAAGTTGAAAGCCTAAATTTCCCACGTTTCTAGGGCTGGTTTGCTTAGGCATAGTTTTGGAAGCTTTCCTATACTTTTCAGACAGTGAGACCTTCCTCTGCTGCCTTATTCCAAACTTTCCATCTTGTGTATTTATTTAGTAGAACTGCAAGTACTGGATGTATTCTTCTCTGCGGAACTGTTTCTACATGGGCAGCCTTACTGCCTTCCTTAATAAAAACATTCTTTTGCTCTTGCATAACTTTCATGCAAGCTGCAGCATTTTCAAGGCATTTTATCTATAAATTACACTTCATGAAAAGTATTTGTTTTATATACAATCAGTTGTCATAGAGACCACTGTATGGCATATTAATAACAGAGATGACAGACATCCATTTGTTGGGGTTTTTTTTCATAAATCATCTCCCCCATATATTTTTCAGTGAAGGTGACACTATCAGAATTGGTCAAGTAAATTGAATTCAGTGTTATAAGATTTAATTCTAAGTGCTGAAGTCAGGGGTGCAGTCTGCAGGGGGATATGATGTTTTCTCATCTTGTTTCTCTCTCTCCCTCTGTATTTACAGGTTATCTTAACATTTATCTGTGTGTTGACAAAGGAATCTGTAGAAATTGCTCCAGTGCCATATACACTGCAAGTCCGTCAGGTAGCTTTGGATGGAAGAGACCCCTCTAACCCCTTGAGGAGAGAAAAGAAGCAGGTGCATTGTCAATTGGGACAATACCTACATCCCAGAAAGACCCACTGCTGCATGAGGTGTCATGCAGGTATGTAAAATAAGTACAGTGGTAGTGACCTTCACCTTAGGGGCATTTCCCTGTCCTGCACTCTTCAAACTGTCTCTTTCCTATATCAGTGCTTCCTTTCCTTGGTACCTATCCCTACCCAGATAAATTCTTATTCCTTATGTCTTCTTTTGGGCTATTAATGTCATTCACACTGGTGAGAGGAAGCATACTTGGTCCTTACACCATCAACTCCAGGGTTTCTTGGAGGAACCAGTGATTCCTGTCCTCCCTAGACAATGCATTTGCCTTCCTGTCAGAGCTCTGTTAAGTGATTTTCTTGCAGGTACCTACAAGGCAAAAGACTGTGATCGGCCTGGCCAGGCACCTGTCTGTCTTCCGTGTGCTAATGGCACGTTCACAGCAGTTGATAACACCATGCCTAATTGCTTCCAATGTACACACTGCCGTGCAGGTGAGTTACTGTCACACCTGTAGGATCTGAGGAGAATGGTGGTGGATGGGGGTTGGAGCGGATGGCAAGGTGAATGAGGAAGCTTGAAGAAGGAAGCAACTGAATGGGTAAGATAGTGTATGGAAAGGGATTGGGTACAGCAGGAATAAGGGCTACCAATTACTACAGTCTGAGACACAGTTGAGGCTTTTTCTGTGAAAATTAGGGATAACAATACCTATCATCGTAAGAGCTCTCAGCTGAAGGTGAAGGAAGAGGTTGGAATAATAATTTCTCCTTTCTTTCCTCAGAATTCCATCAGATAGTACAGGCCCCCTGCACCCCAAAGCAAGATACTGTATGTGGCTGTCGGAAGAATCAATATCAGATTGATTCTGAATCTGATCTCTTCCAGTGTAGGAACTGCAGCTCATGTGCCAATGGGATTATTGCCAGCTGTGAGTATGGCAGGGATATGGATGTAGTATGGACATACTGTACTAGGGTAGACATTAGCAGCCCTCTGCTCGCTTTCTGACATGCTGCAGCACCTTGCCATGAAATAATTGTAGTTTCTGGGGTTTATCTGCCCCTTTCCCCAGAAAAACTGCCATTTTTTGCCTGTATTGCCATCCATCCCTGTTTTCTATCACAGTTTCTTCCTTTTGTCCTTGAATGGTTTCCTGGTTTTTGGCTGTTGTAGGAGCTATTTTCTACTTGCCTGTCCTGAAGCAAAGTCTTTGTGCTCTAGAGCAGGTTTCCCCTTTGCCTTCTTTTTCTGTCTTTCTCCTCATGCTCATTGCATTTCCTTTACCAAATGCTAGAAGCACTTTGAGTAAAATGGATGAAAATACTTTTGGTCCCAGTGCTTGGCTGAACTCCTTGTCAGTTGGTTGCTTAACCACCAGTGTTCTGTGCAGTGTTTTAAAGTAAAGAGCTGTTTAGGTAATGCTGAACTATACCCTGTGGAATTGAGCATTACCTTGGGATGATGCAGGTGTCTGGGAGAAGTACCTGTGTCAGCTGTCCCGAGGTGCCTAATCTCCAGTCAGGAATCAGAGATCTTTAACAAATACTGTTTTCTGTGCTCCACTTTGTGCTGTATTCTAATTCTTTTCATGTCCCTTAAGTGCCCCTTACCTTGTTGTCCTAAAGCTATCCCCTCTCCTTCTCAAATTCTGCTGCTCCTGATCCCTTTCCCATCTCTTACCCTGTCTAGTGTGAGGTTTGCTGCTTCACTGGTGAATGTGTTCCTTCTGGTGCTTGGTAGTCTTGTCACAGTTTCCACACTTAGGTTTATCCTCAATGGTTACCATTGTATGCTGCCTTGAACAGTTTCCTTCCCTCTTAGCTGATGTAGAACTGTTTTAGTCCTGTTCCTCATTTGCTGCAGAATTCTATTTGTTCTAGTACCTTTTTCCCTCTTCTTATGCAGCTTGATGTCCTTCCATCGCTATTCTTGTCTGCTCCATCCCACACCTGTTTTACTCAGCCTCCATCCTCTGACTTGCTTAGAAGCAATAGCTTTTTCATTTCTTACCCCTTCTACTCACAGCACAGCAGATCACAAGAGTGTATATGTGTTCCATGGCTTCAAGTGATTTCTCCCTGCCCTGAACTGACTTCCTCACCAGTCCCAGCTGCTCAGGGACCACTTCTCCCTCATCTTTGCTTGACTAATGTGATTTCTCCTTCCTGTCACACTTGAACTCGAATAACCTTTCCTGCTTTTGTGCATTTGACCAATTTCAGCTGCAATGTAATTTTAGTCCCTTTCCAAGCCTCTACAGAGGTGTCCCACCTACCAGGACAGTGGTGCTCTTCCCTTTTATTACTTTTATCCTCCCTCAACCTTGTTGTCAAATGAAGACCAAATAATTTTTCTGTTTTTCAGTAGCAGTTTTCCAGGCTTAAAGAGGGATGTAATCTCTCACCCATCTTGGAGTGGATTTTTCTCCTTTTGTTTTCTTCTCTGTTGAGATTATGGCAACAATTTCTTGTTTTCTCTACAGGTTCAAAGACCAAAGATGCAATTTGCAGGTGTAAGCCTCAGTTCTTCCTGTCACGTAGTAACATTTGCAAGCCTTGCAACAGGTGAGCTTTTTCAGTCTGTGTGTCCCACCAGTAAGTAGGAGAGAGAGCAGTCATGAGCTCCACAGAGCAAAGAAATTTTTCCCAAAGCTCTTTCTGTCTAGCCATAACTTTACAAAATTCTGCCTTTCTGGGGCAATTAGATCTTCCCTTCTGCCACCCTCAATCTCCCCTCTATAGGCATCAGCCCCCTAAGAACCCAAAGTCACTTGCCACACTGTGTTGCTCTCCTCTGCAGGCTCATTTTGACCTGTCTGTTCATTGGGATGATTGCAAATGGCTAGTGCTTCATTTCATGCACGCTCACCTCTCTGATTTGCTCTTTCAGCTGCACTGGAGAAGAATGCTTGCAGTGTCCTAGCCCAGTGACTACCCCACCAACTTCATCTGGGTTGAGTGAGTATCCAGGGAACTGAGGGGCAGTGGAATCTTTCCAGTGTGGGCTCTTCTGTTAATGCCTTTTGAAAAGTGTTATTTTTTCCACTCTCTTAAACTATTATATATATTATTATACATACATATATTTTCACTGGTTGTTCTTCCTCCGCCTTTCTTAGTCACTCAAGCATTTGCTGTCTTTCTTTTGTCCAGGTGGGACCCTTGTCCTTGGCATCCTTGTTGTAATATTTGGAATTATCTCCATCCTCTACATTGTAAATAAAGTAGGGAAGCTGGTCCAGCAAAATAGAGTAGTGTCATGTTTCTACTCCTGTGGTGAGTACAGCAGGATACGCAGTGATATTGATTGGGAGAGAGATCATTCTCTGTGTGTTTCTCTATGTGCACAAACATGATGGGGACAAGTGGGATCCCTGCTTTGCTGCAAGGCCAGAGAAACATAAGAACTCAACAGCTAAGGCTGTTATTAAGGTTCTTACTACTCTGTGTCCATGCCCGTAGCTGTGACTGGAAGTGCATGTGAGCTCATTGCTGGCACACGTGCATTTTGCTATAAAACCTTTTTGAGGGCAGGATTGTGAATAACTGCTTTCCTGTTTTCTCTGGGACAAGAGGAAGTAAAAATAATTTCTGCTTTCTTTTTCTTTTCTTTGAAGTTTCTTTGCCACACACAACCAAGGAGCCAGTATCAGAGGTGAGCAAGATGACGGGTATAAGAGCTTATCTTCCACTTTCAACTGTGTTAGCCTGGGATCCAGAGTAGTATTTTTCCCCAAGGGCTGTTTTCAGGCCTTGTATTTTCAAGTGAGCTGAGTAATTCAGCTTAATTCAGAAGTCTTTTCCTGTAGAGGGTGGAGCCATTAACTTCCCTTCTTCTAGAGGATGCTTTTCAAACTCCTGACTTACTGCTTTTTTCTTTCTGGATGCATTTTGTTCAGATAGCTGCTCATTAGTCCTCTTTTCTCTCTGTGTACCCCAAGCTTAGAGGATTTAAATAATTTTACTTCACTTCAGATCTTGACTCCTGAAGCCTCTCTGTGCTGCTTCACAGCGTTCTCTCAGGTCCTATGTAGCTCTGTAAATAAGAGAGTCCAAGCAGTAGTTGAGGTGGGATTTCCACAGCCTTACAGAGAAGGCTGATGGGATAAGTGGAATGTGGAGTTCTGGAATGCTGGTGATTTTGGGTCCCAGCCTTACTTGATTTTGTAAAGAAATGTTTTTTTCTGGACTACTGTTTTTTGGTGCCAAAAAGAGTTAAACTCTTGGGGTTCTGCTGGAAACAAATGTTTGGTGTTTTCTTCTCAAACATGGCATATAGGAAGAAGTAAAATTGCAGCACTTGCTCTCCACCTGTCTTGGACAAATTTTAGTATACAAAGCTAGTGGTTACTTGTAGGAGACAGGTGTATTGTGCTGCTGTGGGTGATACTGAACTAAGCAACATGTCTTTCAGGTTGAGGTAAAAAGAAATGAAATTTCCATCCTTCTTCCTGAGGCCCAGAAGGAAACAGAATTGTCAGTGAATGCAACACCATCTGCACCTCTGCCACAAAGTTCACTTGAGTTACCAGACTGTGTCAGACCTGCCAGGAAAACACAGCTTCCAGACAGTAAGTGAAACTCTCCCATCCTTCCCTCCTTCCCCAGGCAAATGAGAACGTGATTATGGAGATGTAGCTAGGAGTATACTGGACAGACCCTACCCAGTGTACATGACCTGTGTATACTTCACGCATGGCACAGTACAAGGGCTGAAGCATGCCCAGAGCCCGTGAGTCTGTAGATACTGGATATCTATGCCAGGCCTTTCTGTTCTCCCTTATTCCTACCAGCAAAATGGATTGTGTTGACATGTCTTAATGTCTCTGGGGTAATGACCCAGAACAATTCCTTTCTCAGGAATGTATGGCAGCAAGGCCCTAAGTATGGGTGCTTAGCTCTGCTCGTAACCTTATACAAGAGCATATGGAAGCATTCCCATTACATTTTCAGGGATAAGAGCAAGTCTGAACATCACAAGAGTCTGTATGATTACTCTGGAGAAGAACCTGAACAGGAGAGGGCAATGTAAAATCCCAAGACACCATCCAGCCCTTGATTATTCACAGGCTCCTTGGGGCTGCAGAATCTTGGTTCTCACAGTTTTCCTTCTCTTTTCACAGACCCTGCTATTCTCTACACTGTGGTGGATCACGTACCACCGTCTCGATGGAAAGAGTTTGTGCGGCGTCTGGGTCTGAGTGACTATGATCTAGAGAGGATTGAGCTGGACCATCAGCGTTTACGAGATGCTCAGTATGAAATGCTTAGACTGTGGAAACTGCAGATGAGCCGTGCTGCAACTGTGGAGCACATCAGCTGTGTTCTCAACCAGATGGAACTCAGTGGCTGCAGTGATGCTATTCAAGAGGCTTTGCTAAACCAGAACTCTTCTCAACCTTGTAGCCTTCACAACCATCTTTAATGTATTTCTGCTTTAGTTGCCTTTGCTATGACTGTTAAGAGAGGATGGTAACTCTCTTCCTTTCCCCATATCTCCCCATCTTCCTAACACTCATCAGCAGGGTTTGTTAGAGACAGCAGCAGATTGTGTTGGAGGAAGGCTGAGGTTTTCTTCTCAACCACCATGTAGTTCAACACCTTTAAGCCACGACAGACCTCTGCAACAACTCCTTTCCCAAGGAGGGAAAGCACCTCATAAAGGAAGTGGTGTGTGAACTCTGACCAAGATGAAAACAGGAGCTCTGTGTGACTTAATAGAGCAGCTTCTGAAACAGTTGCTCCACACACCATGTGGTGGGTGAACTTGTAGGGTGATTTGGTTAAGCTGACTGTCCAAATGCTAAAGTACTTACTTCTTGCAGACCTATTTTTCTGCGAGATCAACCAGTTGAAGTGGCTCACATTGCAGCCTTTTGATTGCTAAATCTGACTCGGGGGAAGTGGTGGGAGGATGTGCGTTTCTGGGAGCAGGAGAGGATTGCCCCCTCTCGGTATCAACTAGCAATTATCTCTGTGGCAAAAAACTCATTGAGATTCAGAAGCGATGGCTCTCTCCCTGAGAAACAGGAGGATGTTATCCTTTACACACCATTTCCCTCAGGTTCTCGAGGAGTAAGGGTTCTGAGCCAGTGAGTCAGGTGAGAGGGTTGGTGCTTTTTTCTCGGGTTTTTCTTCTATACCTAGAAACAGTGTAAGTTAGCATTAACAAAACACCTGCCTGTGTGTTTGTCCAAGTGCAGAGTGGGAAGGAATGTGTGCATCTGTCTGGGTGAGGTGGTACCTATTCACCTATGCACCTCTGCAACTGCATGCTTCCACACAGGTCGGTAGGCTTGTGTCTACCTGCACATCTATCTATGAATGATTCAATGAATCTAACTGCAAATGGGACTGTGTATGTGTCTGTATATATATTTTAGTAACTGTTGAATAACTTCACACTACTTCCTGGACTGCATTCTGTGGTTGCTACTTGGGTGTGAGAGCCATTTGGTACCATCTCCAGGCTCTCACCATCATTTTCTCATTGGTATTAGCCTGGGTGAACCAGAAGTAGCAAACATCAATTAGCCTGCACCAGGTGCAGGTTGTCCACACATTTGTAACATGGATTTTTTTAGTCTCTCATCCCTTGACCAGAGAGAAACTTTCTATTGTAAATACACTAAAGGCTCTGAATTAAAATGAATATTTTTACCTCTGTTCTGGTTTTGTTCATATCAGCTTCTTTTCTGTGACTATGGATGGGGGCAGGAGAAGGGGAATAACTTCTAGAAGTGGCAAAAAGAAAAACTACTCAAGTTTTATGTGCTGTTGTATGTAAACCCTAGCTTAGTTACAACAAGCTAGCTGAGGGCAAGAAGTGGGACTGAAATTAAATCCAGCTGCAGGTCTTCTCAGATATTCAGAAGTCAAAGGGGATGCCAGCACATTTAAAGTGAAATTTTAAACAATATACAATGAATAATTTTGATTTGTATTTGGCTTTTTAAACAGGAAAATATCTTTAAATAAAAGAATAATAATAGGTTATGCTATAATGTTAATCTTACATGTTTTTGTCTGAGGAACCAAAGCACTGTGTTAAGGCAGTAAGGACTGTTCCTATTTCACTTTTAAGTTTCCTACTTGAAACTTGGAAATTCGTGATAGTCAATGACAAAGCTAGGAACTGAAGACAGTTTTAATTACCAGTTTGAGGCTTTGTTTTAATTGAGGATGATTTGTTTTTTTTTTTTTTTTAATCAGAGACAGTAAAAAGCTCACTGTAATCCACTTTTGCTTTTATAATTTATGTTCAACAAGCACAGCAGCATTACAACTATTAGAAGTACATGCTGTAGATTGGAACAGTGTTTAAACTGAAGAAATTCTCAAAAATCTTCTCCAGGTATGATATCTGAGCCTTGGGGTTTTTCCCTCCCTACCTCATAATGTGTAATCCATCATTTAAAATGCAGCTGTTTCAAAGGTCATGTTGAAAGGTAAGCCACAGGCAGCAGGCCCCAGGCTGCTGCTTGGTTGCCAGTGGCTTCATGCAGGAATTTTACAGAAATTCGTGGCTATGAGGTGTTTCACAGAAGTTCTCTTCAAGGTAATGAAGGTGACTTAGGTGCGTAATACTTGTGATATGGGAGTGGAGGCTCCTCATGCTGCTGTCTCTGAGCCTGGATAGAGCAGCCACCAGAAAAATGCAACTGTTTACCTTATTTTATTTGTCTCTATTACTCGTTGAGTACCTAGTGCTGAAGCGATGATGCCCCTATATGGAACGTTTACATTATAATTGTACTGTGTGCAGTTCTAGTGTTCCCGGCAAAAGAAGGAC
>WEIV01005278.1:69913-112321 GCA_013390005.1 Calyptomena viridis
CCGGCCCGCCATGGCTCTCAACAAGTCCATGCACGCCCGCAACCGCTACAAGGACAAGCCGCCCGACTTCGCCTACTTGGCCGGCAAGTACCCCGAGTTCCAGCAGCACGTGCAGACCACCCTGGCCGGCAGGGTGAGGTGCGTCCGGGACGGGANGGCTGGAGGACCTCCCTTAGGAAGACAGGCTGAGAAAGTTGGGGCTGGAGAAAAGAAGGTTGTGTGGAAACCTCATGGCAACATTCCAGTATCTGAAAGGAGCTACAGAGAAGCTGGAGAGGGACTCCCTGTCAGGAACTGTAGCGACAGGAAAAGGGGTAATGGGAACAAACTGAAAGAGGGGAAATTTAGGCTGGCTATTAGGAAGAAATTCTTTACTGTGAGGGTGCAGAGACGCTGGGACGCGTTGCCCAGGCAGGTGCTGGATGCCTCATCCTTGGAAGCGTTCAGGGCCGGGTTGCGTGCGGCTCTGAGCACCCTGACATAGTGGGAGGTGTCCCTACCCATGGCAGAGGGGTTGGGACTACACGATCTTTAAGATCCCTTCCAACCCCTCACCATTCCCTGGTTTTGTGGAAACACACTGGTCGGTTCTGCGTCCCGGCAGATGTGACTCCCCCTCCTGCGCGGCAGTCGATGGCCTGACGCCCGGCTGTTCCCCCCCGCCGCCCGCCGCGCCTTGGTACGGCCCGCGGGGCCGCGGTGTGCNACGGGACGGGATGGGATGGGTGTCCGCCCCCGGGCGCCCATAAAAGCGCTGCTTGTCCTTCCAGCCTGAATTTCAAGGACCCCGAGGCGGTGAGGGCTCTGACATGCACCCTCCTGAAGGAGGATTTTGGGCTCACGATCGACATCCCCGTGGAAAGGCTCATTCCCACCGTCCCCTTGAGGCTGAACTACATCCACTGGGTGGAGGATCTCATCGGCCACCAGGATGCGGAGAAGCCAGTGCTGAGGCGAGGCATCGATATAGGTACTTGGCAAAACAAAATGTTTTCATTCGCTATTCACGGTCAGCGACACTACCAGATGTAATTTGTTATATACAAAAATTAGGCTCCTAGTAATGCGGGCAGAAACGTCATTCTAAAAAAAAAAAAAAGTTGATGTTTCTTCTTAGTGTTCTAACTAATTAATTGTGTTTTGTTACTAATCTATTAATTTTGGTTTGAATGTCTATACAAGAGAGTTTGTGAGTAGCATAGCAGTATTTTCTAGCATCCATTTAATAACATTTTTCCTGTTGTTACAGGTATATTTGACAGGTGAATGATCTGTCCTTTTTAAACTTTGATTTTTATTTTAATTTATTTCAAAGTGGGTATTTTCATGAGCTAAATTGTAGAAGAGGCATAATTTGAAACAAGTGCAAGTGCTAGCAAAGCTGTATCTTGGTTGTAGATTGTCAAAGATTTCCTATTTACTATAGAAAACAAAATATTTTTTAAATTGGACTAAGCATCAGCAGATGAGCAATATTGTCCAGAGTAGTTGTTCAGTTTCAGTCTGGATTATTGGGTAATATAGGACAATATCTAGATTAGGCATCAGATTAATGTAAACAGTCACTCAGTAGAGATGTGAATTTGTAAGATGTACACTGATGTACATAATTTGGTATTCATTAGGAATAAAGGCAACCGATGTAGGAGCTTCCATATACAAATAATAAAATTGGCATTTGAATTCCAAAGTTTTGGTTATTCTATATGAATTATTTAAAAGGCATTGGTGATAGTACATTTGAATTTAGTTCACATCTTTTGTCAGTAGAATCTTCCTTTACAGTCTCAAAGGCCTATTTTTGAAGATTGTTTTGGACTGAAGAAAACTCATAATGAAATCGAGAGAAGCTGGAATTTAATTTCTAACCTGTGTTTTAATACTTGACATTAAAACTTTAAAGTTACTGACTTCCTCAGAGCTTGGGCTCAGGAATCTCAGTTGCTGTGCCAGATTTTACATTTCTGTTTTCTTGGAGTTTGCTAGCATGACGTTTCGTAATGGAATTTTTTGATCTCCTGAAATGTACTGACTTGTATTTTTAGCTGGAGCTGTGCTGGGCACAAGGTCTGTATCATCACATGGTGTATGCACAGCTACTTTCCTCTATAACTTTTAAATTTCATAACCAGCTTCTACACATGAGATACTACTTTTCATTTGTGAAAATTATTTCTATGGACTTCATCAAAGTAGGTGAATGGGTAGAAGAGACAGATCCTCTAAGCCCTCCACACACTGCCAGATCTTCAGTTTGAGTTTGCATGAGCTTTGATGTTCCAAGTCTGGGAAAGCAGTAAGTCATCCAAGAGGGATGTTACAGGAGTGCAGGAAGTTACCCTGTACTTTTGCTTACTGACAGAGGTAGCTATTGATGTTTCAATAAGTCAGTATAACAGACTCTTGATATATGTCTGAACTCAAGTTTTGTGGTGGTGGGGTGTCTTTCCCTTTTCTTATATCCATCCCCTTCAATCTTAAATTTAAAATTTGGTAAAATTTAAATTTGGTCATTTGATCACCAAGATAGGCTGTAATTATTTTGTGCTAGCATCTCTCTCCTTGTTACCAAGTTTTTATCTGTCTTTTTTTTTTAGATACCTTAATTGACACTTGTGGTTTTTGGTGCATTAAAGAAAGACAGTCTGATGGAACAGAATTAGTTTTTGTTGGTGGCTGTGTTCATCAAAGTAAATTATTTGTAATAGATAATAGAAAAATGCAGAAGGGAAATATATTTGTGGTAAGGTTTTTGTTTTAGTAAAAACAGAATGTGTTTGGCTTTCTGTATATAAATTAATCACTGTCATAGAGAAGAAAAATAGCTTAAAATGAAAACGATAATTTACTAATTTTTTATTTTACTAAAAGTGCGTTGTTGACAATGCTATTTTTCAAGTTAACAAAATAAAGTTCACTGAAGAACTGAGTAGTAGATGATCAATAATCAGCATTTTCTTGAAGTTAGTTCTTATTGTTGTAAAAAGTACATAGTTAACAGCCACTGGGTATAACACCAGACACTTTGCCTTTCTCATGGATTTTTCACTTCTGCAGGGACAGGGGCATCTTGCATATACCCATTACTTGGAGCAACTTTGAATGGCTGGTATTTTCTTGCAACAGAAGTGGATGACATGTGCTTCAATTATGCCAAGAAGAATGTGGAACAGAATAACTTGTCTGATCTTATAAAAGGTACAATGTAATAAGGCATTTAGTAGTGTTTAAATGTTGTGACATATTTTTGCCATGTTCAGTGGCATATCAGAATCTGTGTTCCTTCCAAGTACATGCTCAATTATTTTTACTGGAGCAGAATATTTATGAAGGTCTGTGTATGCTTAAGCCAAAAAAACCAGCTCATCTAGCATGGGATGTGTGGATAGAGAGCTATTCTTCCTTATGAAAATCTGAACTTGTGCATAGAGTTCTTTGTGTCCTCATTTCTGAACAAGGTCCTAACAATGCCTATGGTGGCAGTAGCAGTATGCCAGATGTAGTCTGGAATCATCTTGGTACATTTTCTTTGAGAACTCAGTGCGCTAAAAAGCAGGTCCATTTATCAGCTCTGAAATAAAAACTTTACTCCTGTTAGATTTTGGAAGCATCCTTTTCAAAAGTATGTCTTAGTCTGTCTTCCATGTCAGTCTTGAAGATCCAGAACTTGATGTGGAGAACAGTGAGAGTTTTCTGTTACTGCTGCCATCACTGGATTTTTAGTGGTGTGGTGGTGGTTTACTGTACCAGAAAAATGGCTGGCAGAGGATCCTGCCTCCTGTGAAGCTGTGGTGCCTGCAGTTGGAAGGGCTTACAGTGTATTTGTGGTTCTATTGGAAAACTTGGTCTCACTCAAGCAGTCCCTATTATTTTAAACAGACTGATGTGGTTCCTCTGCTGTATATAAACATACAAGCTGTTTGTATGCTGATCCTTAACCTGAAGTCTTTATTTGCATGCTGATATTTGTTACATGTCTTTTATAGAAAGTGTTGTTTAGAAAGTACAGTTTTTATACAGTGTGTAGTGTATATGGCATGCTAGATAAAATAGGAAGTTTCTTACTGACCAAATTCACATTTTCTAATAGTGGTTAAGGTACCACAGAAGACCCTCCTAATGGATGCACTGAAGGAAGAGTCTGAGATCATTTATGATTTCTGCATGTGCAACCCCCCATTTTTTGCCAACCAGTTGGAAGCGAAGGTAAGTTAACAAACTGCATGTTGCATATACTTCAGTGGGAAGGCAGCAGCAATTTCACCTTTTTACTTGGAGAAGGTTGAGTGGAAAATATCAGATCATTATGAAATAGCATATAAGTCCTCTCCCTCCTTACCCTCTGGCTCCTAAGTGAGTTTTGCAAACTTACCTGATACCTTTCCTGAAGTGGAGGATAAGCTGTACAATTGTTCCTGTCTTAGAGAATTAGTTTGGAAAGTAGACAGCCAGTAAATCTGAAATCAGGTGCCTGCTGCATAACAGTGGTACAAAGGAATTAGTTTCTGACATTGTGCTTACCTGTATCTTTTGTTTTCTTAGTGATGTAGACAGTATCATACTGCTCAGAGCAGGTCTTGTAATACCTATTGAATATAGTCAGAGATGTAACTCTGTAATATAGGGCAGTAGAATAAAGATTTAAGATTTAGTTAAATACTATACTTTGTGTAGATGCGTGTAGTCAGCATGTCTTACATGTGTTGGAACCACATACTTCATATTAGCAGGATCATGATGTATGGCAAGTAGCTTACCTAGATTTGAGATTGTAGGGATTTCACTGTGATGCTCATTCAGAATGTATCTTAGTCTATTATCCAGGGTTCTGATGTGGGGGGATGACTACAGGTGGTGGTGCTTACCACTACCTAAAGATTCAGGCAGGAAGCAGTGTACAAAGCAGCCTAACATTTCATTAAATGTTCATGTCAAATGTTCTTTTTTTTTTCCTAATCGAGGGAGTAAATTCTCGAAATCCACGACGTCCCCCTCCCAGTTCTGTAAATACAGGAGGGATCACAGAAATCATGGCTGAGGGAGGAGAACTAGAATTTGTCAAAAGAATTATTCATGATAGTCTTCAACTTAAAAAGAGGTTACGGTAAGTGCTTTGCTCCAGTTAAAAAAAAAAACCAAACCAAACATTTTTTATCTTCACCTTTGGCAGAAATCAGGTGAAGATGGTATTTTAAGTAAGGCACATAGCTGTGCTCCAGTGGTATATGTTTGGTTTGTATGATGATACATGCACATCAGTAATGGTTCCTGAGCATCAAACAATTAGAACTCGTTGGAGGATTTAAAGGCAGGAGACAAAAAAAAGCTTAATATGAGTGACAATTGTAGCTTGCAGCTAAAATAGCACAAACTTGCTAAAGACAGGGCTCATTCTTAAGGGATTCTGGGATGAAGGAGGGTTTATGACATCGCCTAATGATTGGTTCATTACCTAAAAGTTTCTGTCTTTTCCTGGCTAAATTTTGGTATCTCGCAGCTTTGTCTATTAAAGGGCACTGTTGTACTGAATGCTGTCTTGGGTGAACATGAGCTGCAGTAAAAAACATAGTGAGGCCTTCTTTTGGAGAACATAAACAGATGGCACATCAGTTCAGCTTTCTCACTATCAGGGTTTTCACTCCCCCAGTGTTGTACTTTAATATCTATAGCTCTTCTGGAAGATTGATTTTTCTTGTTCTTTAATATACTTCTAAAATACAGCTGCCAAAATGTTATGTGTGTATTACTACAGCTTCCTCAGTGCCCTAAGAAAGGAAATACAGCCTGCCTTTTGTACATTCAAGAAGTGTTTTGGTTTTGTCTTGTTTAGACCTTTCTAGGCAGAGCATTGCATTAGAACCTCATCTAATTGTCATCCTGATAATACATTTTTTTTAAGTTTAAAGAATATTTAATTTGTATATGTGAGCAATTTAAAGAGCTTGCCTTCAGTTTAGGGCATACTTTTGAGAAAACTGTCCCTTGTTAACTGGGAATTCTGATTTTTGTACTTCAGTACATTATATTTATGAAAAAGCTTTTAGGATCCAGTAATCAAAAAATATGAAAGAGGGGGTTGTAGTGCTTGAATAATAATTTAGATGAAGAACGAAGCTGTAATGTTTGGAGAGATTGAAGATGTAGAGCTGGGTGGAAGGATAAGCTTCACCAAAAGTGGGAAAATTAATTTATTTCCTTTTTTCCCCCAGTTGTTTCCTCATGAAATACAGATTAGATGATGGAAACCTGGATAAGAAGTTGCAAGTGAGCAGAAGTGCTAGTCAGTATGTCTGCTTTTGAGGCACAAATACTTGCCAGTAGTTGATTATTCCTTTTTACTCTAATTCATTCTCCAAAGAAAGCAGAGAAATCAAAACAAATTCTTGTAAGGTGTAACATACTCCATGTAACTAAGGTCACTCTTTGAAACGATATTCTTGGGTTTTAGGTGCTTTTGCAATAGTAATCTTAATGTATTTCCTAGAAGCTGAAGATTTCCCTTCCCAATCAGTCTTTGGACCTTCTGTTCTGAATTTTGTTGTACTATGTCCTTTTCACTCTGTTTAAGTGTGATGTTTTGCTCTTGTTCTTCTGTTTTTAAGTCTCTGTTGCCATTTTCAGTCGATCTCTATTTGTAAAACACTTTGTTAATGTGTCCTCTGCAGATGGTACAGTTGCATGTTGGGGAAGAAATGCAGTTTAGCACCACTGAAAGAAGAACTCAGAATCCAGGGGGTGAGTTTGTATAGAGTCCATGTAGATCCTGTATATGTTCTATGCAATATATACTGTGTTTCAGTGCATGTGGGTAATTGTTGTTGAATTATTTTACTACATACTTATTACAAGAAGGAACTGCAATTACTTGTTATGGAAACAGTTGACATTTAATTGTTGTAGATTGAAATCTGACAGATAAGTATCAAATGCTGTCACTAGAATTTTGTCTTTATCGCATGTTCCATCCATTCTAGGACCTACAGGGTTCTTGTTTTAAAATAGCCTTTACAGGATTGTTATTAAAAAAAAAAAATCTAACTTTCTTTCCTCTTAGTTAACATGAAATGTAGCAATTTGGTTGATAAAAGAAATTGTAACATGATATAGGTGTTTTATTTGTGTTCAATTCTGGCATCAAGTAAAATTGAGCCTTGTGCTGCTACTATTCTCATGCAAGAAGGCTGTGAAAAGAATTTTTCGATGGCTTTCTAGAGGAAACATATTCTTTTCTAATTTCCATACACAGAAAGTGATTGTCAGATGTGTCCTTGTATAAGGTGGAAGAGAGGAGAATGCATGATGAAATCAATTCCCAGAAAGATGAACTACAGGCCATAGGAATCTGTAAATTCAATGCCAAAAGCAGATACTGAGCTAGGCACAAAATTTCAAGTATCTTGATTTTCTTGTCTGTCCTTGAACTGTTGCACCTCAGTCTTAGTAAAGTGAGAGAAATCCTTGCAAACCTTGCATAAGGAAAGCTCAGGTTTCCTTTTGTGTTATTCTTTTTGTTCAGGTTTGTAATCCTGATTGTATCAGAGCTGGGAATATGTTTAACTAAGCACATATTTTGTTGTGGTTCAAGTTAGGATGCAGCAGAAATGTTCCAGCAAGTCCACTAATTGTTCAGACTGTCCTAACATTTGCTGTATTTACTGGAAATTTTGATAGAAAGATAGGAAAAGTTCTAGGATAGAGATACTTTTTCATCTCTCTTTTTTTCAAAAGTAGAAGCATTTTTTTCCCTTTCTTCTGTGCAGACCTGGGGCTTATGCTCTGGAGTTGGTGATAATTCAGAGTGCGGTGGGATGGTTGATTAAATACTTGGTAATATTTAATGCATTCTCCATACCATACATAAATACCTTACAGCATCCAGGCATGGAAAGACTAGACAACACTAACATCTGAGTTTTAGGTTTAAAGGCAGTGTAAATGCAGACTTGTGATTTTTTGGGGGCAGATAAAGAGAAATGGACACTGGTACGAGGCTTGACACTAACCATAGAAAGGTGGCCCTGACATCTCTGAGCTATGTCAGAAAGAATCTCCATTGCTGTCATGAGAAAATATGCTTTGTTTCAAAATATGTGCAGTAAAGCAGTGTTGTTTGTGAATCTGAAATGAAGTTTTGCATTGCTTCTTTGCATAGGTCCCTAAAGTTACTCATACCGAATTCTGTCAAGGACGCACCATGAGATGGGCACTGGCTTGGAGTTTCTATGATGATGTGCAAGTACCTGTAAGTAGCTTTATTCAGATTTCTTGGTGATTGTGCCTCTTGAGGAAAGGGCTAAGAAGATATAACTACTGTGTTACACACTGTTCTTCTTCAGACTGGAATATTGGATGTGCTGGGCTGTGTATGGACAGTGGGATTTCTCAGCTGGCTGTCAGTCTGTTAGCAGTTCTCACAAGTGATTCATGGATGACCCATGTTTAGGGTGGAAAAAGGAAGTCAATCTTGGAACTTCCTGTGGGTTTCAGTGAAAGGATAATTTGTAACATACTTCAAGTAGCAGTTCAGTAGTAAAAAAAATTCACTAAGTTTGAGGCTGGATTTGAATTTAAGCTTCCTTTTGAGAACTCAGTTTTAATTTAACATGTAGATTCTGTTACCAAATAGGTATGACCACATCTAACTAAAACTTGCCTACATGAACGTAAGTGAAGTTTAAATGTGAGCCAGTTGCTTTTTTGGATCTGGATGTTCATATACTTGAACATGGGTATAGACAATAACCAACCTTATAGAAGACACAAGTAAACTTTCAGGTTTTTTGAGTCAAAATGTGGATATTAGCAATTGACCTCTATTTCCAAGAGCAGCTGCACTTTCTCAGCTCACAGAGAGCTAATAGTTTGAAGGAACCAGTGAAGGTTTTGCCTGATATCTGAAGATAAACTCCCTCTGTTCATCAGGCTAGCCAGCATAAAGTGCATGATCCTGTTAGCTGGTTTTAGTCTAAAACTCTTGGGGGTGAAATAAAAGAGGCTGTTTAGTGGTTTACATTATGCTCTTAATCCTCATGTTTTACAGAATCCTAGTCTTCTCAGTACGAAATTCACCCCACTAATACTGCATAGACTTGTAATTTTTTTCTTTCTTACTTCTAGTCACCTCCCTCTAAAAGAAGAAAACTAGAAAAGCCACGAAAACCAATTACATTTATGGTCTTGGCTTCTACAGTCAAAGAGTTATCCATCAAAGCTGCGGCTATGGGTTGGGATGCTGTAGAAGCTATTGCTGTGGTCAGAGCCTGGATAGAGAAGATTCTGACTGATCTGAAGGTACAGTATGAAGGATTAGATGTTATAACAGTCCTAATTGAAAGCATAACTGTGAGGGGTTGCATGAAATTCTGCTGTTTTCTCCAATAGGTTCAGTATAAACGTGTTCCCTGTGGGAAGGATGAAGTTAGCCTGTTTGTGACTGCCATTGAAAACTCCTGGATTCATTTGAGGAGAAAAAAACGAGAGAGAATAAGGCAATTACGAGAACTTCCTCGAGCTTCTGAAGACGTTCTGCAAGCAATGGAAGAGGAAAAGAACAGCCAGAAGAGTGTGAGCAACAATTCAGACTGTGAAAACCCCAAGACTGAAGACTCTGAAATGGGGTTTGTGGCACCAAATGATGACGAGGATGTCCAGCTGACTGCAGGTGATGAACTACCAGAGGAATCCACTGCCAAAGAAGAACACAGTGATCCTGTGAAGGAAGAGGCGATGGAAGCAAAGCAGGGAGAAACATCTCTTGGCAAAGGTTCTGGTGATGCAAAGGAGGAACCTTGCCCTTCAGAGGAACCTAACAATCTGACAGTTGAAAAAGAAACTAGTAGATGTTTTCTCTTTAAGTGTTTAATGAATGTGAAGAAAGAAGGAAATGATGTGTTAGTAGAAATGCACTGGGTTGAAGGACAGAACAGAGACTTGATGAACCAGCTGTGCACGTACTTACGGAACCAAATTCTGCGGCTGGTTGCTAGTTAGCCCTTTTTCCTCTTTCAGTAAAGTAGGTCTGTCCTCATATTTTGTAAACTATTTTTAATGAATTAAAAATTTCAGTTAGCAAAACCTGTTTTTTCCCCCTTAAAAAAAAAAAAAGAATAGAATTAATGTAGATGTCCCCTTCAATGTTTTAAATAGCTTTTTCAAAGCTGCAAGGAGGACATGAAGTGTACTTCAGTGGACCTGAAGTCATGGGGAAGTACCAGATTTTGCACTGCAGTTGTAAAACTACATGTTAAAGTGAAACATGTCTATGCTATGAGCATTTCAAGTATTAACAGTGCTTATTTTGGTCTTTTTTCTGGCGCAATAGAATTATATATTGTTTGTAAGTAGAATTCTTTACTGAGATATTTTCTTCAATATTTTTTCAATACTAATACAGGAAATGATTAGTCTGTTGTGAGAATTGTTTCCTGCAGTGAGGAATCTTCAGCAAAGGATTTCAATATGCCTCTTCTGTTTAATGTATTCAGCCTTTGGTCTTCAGAGTAGCAGAGTGGATGGATACATGCTCCAAGTGTCAATTCATTAAAATAATTGCTTTAGGAAAAAAGTGCATGTTGTACTTGTCTGGTGCTTGGGCTTTGAAACAGAAGGCCCTACTGTTAGCTTTGTAAACTTTAACAACAAAAGAGGCTTTTTGAGCTGCTTGATTTTAAAGAGGGTTTAAATATGTTGACTCTTCTTTAGACCATTCCTTACACTTACGCAGATATAATTGCCTGAAATGACAGCAGAATTCATAAAGGATTTTTCTTCCATTTAAGAGATTCTTCCATTTAAGAGATTCTTCTTCCTTAAGAGATTGCTTTAATGACAAGATGAGAGAGAGTACATGCTCGTCTTTGAGGCCAGAAATTCCTTCTGTAAGACAAAGATGGGTACAGAAGCTTTAGTGTTTGTTTTTTTTTTTTTTTTAAAAAGGAAGACAACTGGAAGGAAGGTTGTTGCTTCCACACCTGACTTCCTAGTCCTTTTTACCACTGGCTGTTTTCCCAGTGTTTCTGGGCCAGTGATCTGTTCTCATGCGGGGTCTCGGATGTCTCACAGAGGGTGCACGTATGTTTGAGATTAAGAGCGCATAAAGGCAGCCTTCCAAGCTGTGATCCATTTCTTTGTAGAGATGTTCAGAACATGGAGGGAAAGTTTTTCTGAGAGAGTGGAGCGTGCGTGCACATATTACCCAAAGAAAAACATAAAGCAGTGGTGGACAGAAGTAATAACTACATGTGTCCACGTTCTTGGAACCGCTTTGAATGCTCACCCTCAGTTGATATTTCTGGACAGATTAGTATGTTTTCTTAAGTTGAAATCAAAAGCAACTTAGAAAAGCCTTATTTTTTTTTAATATCATGCTTCTTAGCACCTTTGCAGGTGATGGACAAAGGCATGCGTTTTTTTGGGTATTGCAGAATTTTCACTTAACTGCTGATATTCCTGTCGCTGAAGAGAGAGAAAACCAGTCTTGCTCTCTTAGAATCTGAAGCTGCTATTTTGGCTAGCTGAGCCATTTGAAACAGCAAGGGAGGCTGTTTTGTCCTTTGTGTCGTTCCCTGTTTAACATTCCAGCCTTTTTCCCGCAAGGATGAGGAAGCTTTACAAGGTACGCCTGTGTGCTCGTGGCGTGCTCGTTTTGCCGAACCAGACCCCGTCACCTTCCTTCACTAATTACCGCAGACTTTCACCTGCACAGCACGAATACCGCACGCTCTCGATCGCTGCGTAGACAACGACAGATACTGTCCCACAGAGAGCCCTGCCGGGTGCGGGAACACCCCCTCCCGTCCCGCCCTTTCCCACCTCCCGGTCGGGCCCCTGCGCGGGCCGGGCCGGGGCGGGGCTGGGTTTGAATGGCGCGGCGGGAAGATGGCGGCGGCATCGCCCTCAGCNTGTCCCGCGGGGCACCAGGGCGCTGAGGCGCCTCCCGGGGCGCTGCTGGAAGGGGCCGGAGGCCTGAGCCCGTCCCGGCCTTTGCCCCGGGGGACACGCGGTGCCCCTTCCTTTGTCCCTCGGGGGGAGCGGCTGCAGCTTGTGCTAACAAGGTGATGGGCGTAAAAACGCGAGTTGAAGGATTTTCCTGCACTATTCCCCGTGTATTTGAGGAAGGTAAAGAAACGTGTGTTCTGTGCACACTTCTGGAGTCGGCCCGCTTCATTACATGTCGTTTAACGGTGGGCCTTACTCTTGCCTTGGCCTCTAGGTGCTGCTCTAATACAACAATCGGTATCGCCCGTGTTCTTTGGTTTACCAAAGCCCAAGGCAGGGCTTACCTGTGTTGTTAAATTGATTCAAGAATCTATCTACAACACACAAGAAGTACATACAATATACAAGATGTTATATAAATGTCTTGTATTATACAAAAATCTTGTGGCAAGGTGTCATATCAAGTGGTCCTGCTGCCAGCCAGAGCTATTTAAAGTGATGCTTCTACATGCCTTACATACATTTTACCAGGTTATTGTGCTCTCCAGTCGAGAGGAATCAAGGTGCATGCAGCATCAAAGTGTACATAACATCTAGAATCAAGATGTAGTGTCTTGCAATTTATCTCCTTTGCAATTTTTCTCTAACTTTTTAAAGCATTTCCATCTCTTGGTCTCTTCTCCAGTGGTGTCACATCTTCTCACTGATGTGATTATGTTCCCTAAGATGCAGTTTTGTGTGTTTTTGCAAAAGGAGCTGAGCAAGGGAATGTACACATTTCCATAGGGCAACTCCTCAAAGACAATTCAGTAAGCAGCACTCTTGTGTCCAACTGATCCCATGTTCTGGAAGAGTTTTCTTTCAGAGAAACCTAATATCCAGTGCTTTTAACTAAGAATTTATACCTTCCTAATTTTGACTTATCACTGTTCTAGTAGATAAAAAAGAGGTTAGTGTCAGTGGTATACTTCTGTACCTAAATCTTTAAGGTCTCCCAAGGCACAAGTTTCCAAACTCATGTTCATTTCTAATCTACAGATATTCTTCAGGCAGCAGAATCATGTAATCCTTTACTCATTCCATCTTTTATGTGAAGTTCATTGGTTTTAGCATTAGGAAAAAAACCTTGAGATCCTATCATGTGGGTTTTTTTATGTTTTGGAATCCTAATTCTGCCATATTAGTCGCTATGGGATTTGAGAGGCAAGGGAGGACTGTAAGGGTGGCTTTTGTGAGAAGCTGCCAGAAGCTTCCCTGATGTCTGATTGAGCAAATACCAGCCAGGTCCAAGAGGGATGTGCCACTGCCCAAGGCTGAGCCCATCAGCAATGGAGGTGGCACCCCTGGAATAATGTATTTAAGAAGGTGGAAAAAAAGATCTGTGCAATGGCAGTTGCAGCCGGAAAGAGGAGTGAGAATATGTGAGAGAAACAGCTCTGCAGACACCAAGGTCAGTGTGAAGGACTCATGTTGGAGAAGTTCAAGGAAGACTGTCTCCAGTGAGAGGGAGCCACGCTGGAGTAGGGAAGAGTCGTGAGTTCTCCCCTTGAGGAGAAAGGAGTGGCAGAGACAACGTGACAAACTGACTGCAACTCCCATCCCCTGTCCCCCTGCACCCCCGCTGCAGAGAAGGTAGAGAAAATTGGGAGTAAAGTTGAGCCTGGGAAACAGGGAGAAGAAAGGGGTTCATGTTTTAAAGATTTTATTTCTCGTTATCCTACTCTGATTAGTAATAACTTAAATTTTCCCCAAGTCAAGTGTTTTGCCTGTGATGGAAACAGGTGAGTGATCTCTCTCTGTCCTTATCTTGACCCACGAGCCTTTAATCTGTTTTCTCTCCCCTGTCCAGTTGAGGAGGGGAGTGCCAGAGAGGCTTTGGGGGGCACCTGGTGTTCAGCCAGGGTCAATCCACCACAGTCACAGTTTAGGATAGACACTTCAGGTCTCTGAATTCCCCTGGGGAAGCTTGTTCTGCTTTGTGGCATACTGCTGTTCTCTCCCAAGGGTGCTTAACTTGTTTAGTATTTTGTAGTACTTTGATTACACAAAGTCAAGCACAGCTTTCAGAGCTACACTATGTCAACTTTTTTTATATATTTGCATGGAGAACAATGAATACACATCAGTGACAGCTAGATTGGGGTTAACCTGAAGGCAGCAATTGAAATTTTTAGTCTGTTGAGAGTGAAAATGCTGGCTGCTTATTCAGGCTCCAGCCTGCCCTTATGCTGCCAACAATGGTGGGAAGTTTCTTTTAGAATTTTTTGAATGCACCAGTAGAAGAATGGGTTCAGTAGAGCCAGTACACAGAATTGCTTGTTCTTCATCTTGATTTGGCAAGGTCTTTCACAAAATGCTGTTATGGGAACTATGTGTAGAGGAGACATCACTGTGGAAAGAGACAAAAAGGTTGAGTTTTTGTAATGATTGGAAAAAAGGGGGAGAAGGAGAGAAGGGGGCAATATCTGTAGCCAGCACAAAATTGTTTAGGGTTACAAAGACAAGAAATAATCAGCAAGGAACTTAATTAAGCTATAAGAACTGGCAGTGTTGTGAAGATACTAATCAGTGTTGATAAACTGAAATATGACACACTGTACAGAGTAGCTTGAGCTCTTTGTTTGGTTTATTTTGTATTTCCCATCCATCTGTAAAGCAAAAAAAAGGACAGTTCTGTAATCTGAGGATTACTGAAGTCTCAGTAGCAGTAATTTAAAAGGGAAATGGTATGGTAAAGAATGAGATGGCAAATGCATTTTAATGCTGTTACATTAATTGGTGCTGAAGCTTTGAGTATGTATTTGGTAATGGCTGCTCTGTGTCAAAACCAAATACTGGGGTGAGAGTTTGGTAAAGAAATTAATTGAATGCGGAAAATTTTGGAGGAGGAAAAATTGAAAAAATTATGTCAGGAGGTAAGAAAAATGGTGAAGCATCCATAGGAAATATTGAAAAATATAGGGCAGATAGCTTATTGCTTTTTCTCTACAAAATCCTATGTTATGAGAAGTTTGACATTTAGGTGTATAACCCAAGCGACCTTAGATTCAAGGACGATACTTAAATTTGAATTTTTTTTTAAATTTTCTCCTCCCAAAGGTCAGTATCAGCAGGTAAATATTCCTGAAGACCAAGCAGACAAGTTGCTCCTTGCAAGCTGGGGTCTTCCCAAAGCAGTTCTGGAGAAATACCACAGTCTGGGAGTAGTACAGATGTTTGAATGGCAAGCAGAATGCCTAATGCTTGGACAAGTTCTGGAAGGCAAGAACCTCGTGTATTCAGGTATACAAACATTTGACAAAACCAGTCCCCCCCCTAACTTTTCCACTGCCATTTACAAAACGTATTGGTGCTGAAGGGTTCTGGTCTGGCAGATAAAAAGGTCAAGATCCTCTTTTTTCTGGCGATATCCCAGTACGATCCATCCCACTGCTGTATCTTAGAACTGGCTTAATGGTCTCTTTTCCAGATGTGAGGAGAAACTTTTTCACCCCATTTTCCCTGTTAAAGTTCCTTTAGAAACCGGTAATTAGGAGTCAGTTAACGTTAACTTTTTTTTGTTTTGGACTATGTTAACCTGTCTAGGAACTGAATGGTAACAGCAATGGTAGATATAAGTACTTTTGAGAATGTTATTTACTATCTGGTTTTTTCAATCCCTTTATCATTTCTCTTCACATAGTGTGTGGAGGATGTGTGTGCAGAAGAAGTAGGACTGCTGAACTAGAAATCTGTGGGAAATTACAATTAGTTGCTTATTCTTCATGGAAAAGGGTTCCAGAGCAGCACTGGGAAGATGAAAAACTTAGAAGAGAGGCGGGTGATTTTTAGTCTTCTGGACTCTATAATTTATAGAGTTGACTGTAAATGTGGTTGTGGGTGAGAGACATCAACTGAAGAGTGTCACCCTAAGTTCTCCAGTAACTGCTTTCTATGCTAGCTCTGTGATGCCTGTTCTTTGGATTTTGTTTTTTAACTTTAAAAATTAGTTAAAAAAAGAAACCTTTATTTTTTTTTTTCAAGCTCCTACCAGTGCTGGAAAGACTCTTGTTGCAGAATTGCTTATTTTGAAGCGAGTCCTGGAGACTCGTAAGAAAGCTCTTCTCATCCTTCCCTTTGTTTCTGTGGCCAAGGAGAAGAAATGTTATCTGCAGGTAAGTAGCATTCAAGGAGGGTAAATTAATGGGTAGTAGTTGTTGGGTCCCATTTTTTAAACAGAAAATCAGAAGCATGGCTGTTTTGGGGGAAAAAAATTGCAGAATTGTTTCAGACAGGATTTGTAGATAATTTAAAGTTTATTCTAAGCTGGGTTTTAAAAAAAATGGAAGTTTTAGCCAAAAAGGGAAACTTGAAAAAATGTTATGGAGTCAATTAAAACATTTTATTTCAGCTTTGACTTTTAAAGTGTTGTTACTCGTGTCTATTCACAGATTTTATAATATACAAACTTTAAAGGAAGTTTCTAATTATAGATTAGAAAACATACAAAGGAAAGGTGTTAATATTATCTGAAAGGATAAAAAGATATTTTAGCTTTCCTTGGGATATTCCACCAAAATTTTGTGCCTTTGATTTCATTTTGATTTTGCTAATTTTTTTTTTTGTGCCAGAATGTGGTTATGTTTTGGCTTCCTCACTCCAGGTATTTAAAAAATAAAATGACAGTGGGAACACTTTTTAAAAGTTAAATATTTTTTCTTGAAAGGCTTTCATATCTAACATTGTTTCCATTAGGTGACAACAACGATTAAAACCAAATCTAAAACCAGCAGGCATTTTTGTTGTGGTTTCTGGCATTTAACACATTGTGGTTGTTAATGAACCCTGCAAATACTGGCAAATCCTACAAACTGTGTGCAAAGGCTACTTTATAGCATTGATAATGGTGACATGTTTTTGCTTTAATCTTGTAAAACTGGAGGATTATCAATACTGTGTTTTACTACTCCTGGCCTAAGGTTTGGTTGTAGCTACACATACTTGAAATCATACCATGTCCTACCCATGAGGTCCAAACATTTGTAGCTTTTGGCACATCACACATAGCATTAACAAAGCTTTGACACTGCAGTGATGGGCCCTGGAAGAAGAGAGGTGGTTGTTTCTTTGCTTTTTATCATCATTGTGTTTGGGGTTACATGTTTGGCTTTGCCCAAGGTTTCTCAAGGGGGAGGCTTCTTTGTACATAAGCCATTGGTATTATAAACTATTGCCCTTGTGTGTTCTCTAACATTTTTAATATGAAGTCTTCTTATGCAAAACAGTAGTTGTCTTTTACTCAGTTATGTACAATTTATCTTGCAACATGTACTCCGTGGCTTCTGCTTTAGAAATAAAAAATGACAGTGGAAAAAAGAACTACCAGTAACTGGCTGGGCTATGGCTTTAATCTGATTAGTTACGTTAACAGTACTAGAAATTGTGGCTAATAAAAGTCAGATGCTTTTATGTGATTCCAGCAGGCATTAGTCAAAAATCAGAGGTGTAACCTTGGCATGACATTCTGTATCCTTTGAAAACAGGCCCTGTTTCAGGAGGTGGATGTGAGAGTTGAAGGCTACATGGGAAGCATGTCTCCTGCTGGACGTTTCTCTGCCCTGGATGTTGCTGTCTGCACCATTGAGAAAGCCAATGGACTAATCAATAGGCTGATAGAAGAAAACAAAATGGACTCACTCGGTAAAATACCAAGGCTTAACTGTTGTGGGCATGAAGTTTGTTACGTATTCTGAGTACATGTAAAATCGTGGATCAGTTTGTCTGACATGGATGACACAGTGATTAGCTGCAATAAGCAGTGATTCCCATAGTTGGAAAATGTCTTCTAATTAATAAGATTGAATTAAGGTATGTTTGAATTCAGGAATGTATTATGTTCATTTGCTTTAGACAAAAATTGTGGAATTTATGATCTATCTTCATTTAACTCGAGGAAGAGAAGAAATTATGCTCATCTGGATCCAGTTAAGCAGAATGAATAGAGCTCCCCTGGGTAGGCATGGTGACTAGGAGGATTGACATTCATTTCTGTCTTGTATTTTGCTCAAAAGTCCTCTGTCCTTGCAACATTGGCTTCTGGGTCACTGTGGCCCTGATGGCCACTGGATAAGGGTAGCGTTAATTTAGTATTTGGGAGGAGATACAAAACCTGAAGAAGCCCAATGTTTCCAGTGTGCACTTGGAGAGAGATGTGCTTTCCTAATCCAATCAGAAATTTGTTCTTTTCATTTCTCTGCTCAATAAAGCTGTATCCAGTTATGTTTTATACAGTAATCCTTCCCATCTTCACTCTGTCCTGTAACATAGCTGGTTATATTTTAAGAATACAAAAATTGGAAAAATAGATGAGTATCAAACTGCTCTGAAATCTTCATCTTTGAAACTGCTGTTCTGTGTGCAGCTGGTATCATAATGTTCTGCTCCATTGTATACCAGAAGAGTTTTTTAAAGACAGAAAAGAGGAAAATAAAGCCTTGCAGGTTTTTTCAGAGTGTGAGATCATGGAATAACACATTCACACCTGGATCTGTAGGGGCTGAATCAACATGAATGCTTTAGAAACTCAGTGGGCTGGAAGATGAGTGAGTGACTGTTGTGCAGCATTTTAAGCTCATTCAAACAGGCTCCTGCAGTCCAGCTTGATTCTTGAATGTACATCTTCATCCCTTCACTTGCAAGAGAACGGTGATGCAGTTAGTTATTTCAATATATGCCTACTTAGTTTAGGGTATTTTGCTTGTTTAAAATAGGGTTACTTTGATCCCAGGCCACTCTACTGTACAAGCTGTACTGCCAGCACACAGCAGTGGGGTCAGGATAACCATCTTGATGTTGGTTTGGGTGCCTTGGAAGCATACTCAGTATACTAAAATTATTGCTTAATGGTACCATCTTTCAGAAGCTAGAGATATACCAAATCTCTTTGCTTGGTACCTCCATTTCATCCCTACATTTTGTTGTGCTTTCTCAGATGAAAGTATCTGAGAGGAGTCATTTATGTATAACCAGCCAAGTGACTACAAGATTTGACTTTGAATATATATCCTCAATACCAATGCCTTCTTAGAGCATCATGGTTTTCTGTCATCATATGAAAACATCTCTGCTGCAATCCTCCTTTTCCCTTGTGCCCTAGAATGGCCATATAATGGAAATAAGGGTAACATTTTTCTTTTTTCTTTATATGCTTTTTTGACATAACTTTTTAAATTAAATTTGATTTTAAAAAATCATCTTTATGTAAGAAATTGACAAATTTTCTGTTTGGAGATAAATTTTCATAAAAGCTGTAAAATATGGTCATGAACTGAAAATGCCAGTTCAGCTGTCACCTAAAGCAAGCTTGTCTGAAACTGCAAGATTGTACCTCGTCTTCTAATTAATTCTAAATTTAGACTGGTTAGTAACAAGGCTGTTTTATCTTTTGAGATGAGTTGTTGGGAGATGACTGCAATCCTGGCTGGATTCCATCTCAAGCTTTAGCTATTCCTTTTGTTGATGTCAACCCTGTGCTGATAGCTCGCATTGCCTTTTGAGAAACTCAAATTCTCTGCCTGCCAGACCTCTCTTTGCTGCATGGAGGAGTTAAAAGCAATGTTGTGTTGGTAATTATTATATAACGTGTCAATTTTGAACATCCAGGTACACAGGAGATGATATTCCTCTTGTTGTTCAGCTGCTTGACACTGATGCTAAGGAAATTTTTAGGAAAGTGGTTAGAGAAGAATCTGCTGCTTTCTCAGTGTATCAGCTGGGAATGGATTTGTGATGTGCTGTTATGATACCTGTTTCTTTTCATAATTTAAACTTGAAATTAAAAAGTTACTAGTTTAATTGTATTTAAAAAAAGAAAATCAAATCCTCCCTGCTTTTCTGTCAGAACTTTTTAGTTTTAAGCAGGATGGGGACTTAATGCAGCCTAGTTATTCTACAGTAAACATATCTGATAGCTCTCAGGTACTTTTTAGTAGGTTTGTTTCAACTGCCTTCTAGGGACACATGTAGTGTGCAGATAGAAATAGGAGACTGAGGATAGCTTTATTTTCAGTAGCAATGTAGTATGATGAAGTTCTTGCCCCACTTGCGTTCCTGAACTTGTGGAGTGGGAAAGACCATTGTGTGCTGGGGTCTGAAGTCCTCCATGACTGCAATTTCATTTTAAGATAAGGATAGCTTTGTGAAAATACTGGTTGCCTGTTTGCCTCTGCTGTGTCATCTGAGTGGGTGTGTTCTGAGTGCTGCCTTAAGAGGGGAGAGCACTTGTGCACATGTGACAGTCAGGTCTCACCAGCCTGCAGACTGCCAGGGCCACAGAGTGCACAGGTTTAGCGTCTGGATATGTGTTATAGCTGAGTAGCAGCAGAAGGTATAAAACAAATGGTCTCTGCAAAAAATAGCAGCATTCCCTGTGCTTTGGCCTGTAGGCACCACTAGTGTTCTATGCTTCATTTCAGGAAGCAAAATTTGCTGCTGCTTGGCACGAAGACTGGAAAGGTAACTTGTAAGGATTTTACTTTGGTAGATATGTGATTAAACTGTCCTGTCTCAGCTGCTGGAAGAATTCAGACAGATTGTTGTATGGGGAAGCAGGAAGAAGCTTTTTCTGGTAGCTGAATAAATACGTATTTGGTGACCGATGAATTACCACTTTCTACAAGTGAGCACAGAATAGAGGAAGTTCAGGAAGACAGAGGAGCTGGATGGGTGGGAGTTTGTAAAAGAGGCTGATGAAGCAGTGCAGCACTCTTTTCTAACTTAAGTGGCTTGAAAGAGAAGGAGGGAGAAGAAAACAGACGGAGAGAGAAGGAACATACGTAGGAAGGAGAGAAAAAAAATGAGAAGGAAAAATAGCATTGAAACAGATAATATAAGGTCACATTTACCCTTAGGCTCCTGCTATTTTAGCCATACCAGAAAGATATTACATAGCTGCACCAAAGAGGAAAAAAAATTCCACAGCAGCAGAACTAATGAAGCGTGGTGTCCTCTGTGCCCTGCTTTTTTTGTTTAACCTTCCTTTATCCTATTCCATGTCCCTGGGACCCTGTCAGCTGTCCAAAATCGCTGCTGGGGTGTGTGCAGGGTGCCTAACTTGTAGTGCCTCTATGTTTTCTCCTCAGGGTATACCCTAGTCTGGTCTGTTGTCTCCAGCTGTTGATATTCAGAAAGCTTTTTAGACATTATTCCTTTAGGTATTTCTACACATCTTAAAAATTTGATGGAGGTGGTTAATAGATTAGTAAGTCATTTGCAGGAGGTAGGATGTCAACAAAGCTGTCATGTAAGGATTTTTCTTTGTTGCAAAGCCAAAGCTAAATAGTAGAGCTCATTCAGGTTTGGTTAATGAAAAACAATATAATAGGAAGCAGACTATGCCAGTGTAATTACATCTGCTCTTGGTTTTTTTCTGGCATTATTGTATTGGTAAGAAATGATGTTTTTAACTAGGAGAGTGATGTCAGCAAAGCTTTTGACTAGCTCATTTGAGTGCTGGAATTTTCCTTTCCAGATAATCTGAAGTCTGGGAGTTTTTACTTGTAGAGAGGTTATAGTACAGATACTGATATACTGTTTTGTATGGTGGCTAGACTAACAACTCAACCTACTTTATTTTTATTTTTTAAAAGCTGATTGTGTGCTTGTGGGTGTGGGGGGTGTGTCATGACATTGGTCATGATTTGTCTCTCAGTCACAGAAAGAAGTTGTAGTGGTGTTGATTAGCATAGGTGGATTTGTGAATATAAATTTCAGTTTATCATGTGAAATGTGAAAGGATCGGGCTATCTGTTCTTAGTTTGGAGGTTTGTCAGATATAACCTGAGTGCTTTTCTTTATCAGGAGTGGTGGTTGTGGACGAGTTGCACATGCTGGGAGACTCTCATAGAGGATATCTGCTGGAACTCCTCCTGACCAAAATTAGATATGTTACAGAGAAGGCAGCAAAACGGTGGGTAGACCAGGATGTTTACCTTTTAATGCTAAATTATGGATGACTCTAAATATTTTGTTCTCTGTGTGACTGGAAGTTTGGGTTAGCTCCAGGGTTTTTGTGAGAGTGATGACCTAGACTATTTTGGTTATTAAGATTTCATCATACCACCTCTCAGGCGTCTGCCATTGGAGTCGAAACTTCTTTTCCTCATGGTTCTCAATTTGTGTGCTACCATGGGATTTATTCTCTCAGGAAAAGAAATAAGAATGAAGCTTTCATTTACTTCTTTAGCCTATTTAAGTTTTTTTTAAAAAACTTTGTATTTTTATAAAACAGTTTTGCTAGCAGATTTGACCTGCTGGATTTTTCAGTGTTTCATGGGATGGGGTATTTACCACAACACCTGAACGTTTCTGCAGGATAGAGTGGGCATGTTGTTAACCTGTGCGTGGTGAATCGGTCAGAAGGCTTGAGAGAATGTGCCAGTAGTCTGCTTAGTTACACTGTCAGGGTGAGCTCTGGTTTTGCCTGTAACACACCAGAGCCTAGGTGGTTGCAGGGTTTTTTGCCTTTAGCACAACTGATCAGATGTTTCAGAAGAGCTCTAGAGGCTTTTAACAGTTCAGTATCTGGATCCTCAGCACAACTGATCAGATGTTTCAGAAGAGCTCTAGAGGCTTTTAACAGTTCGGTATCTGGATCCTCAGCACCAAACTGCCCCGTGGCTCCATAATGCCCAAACATAGGCAAAGGCAAATGGAGGAGGTGTAACCTTCTTAATCTTTATTGGTGGTGCTGAGACAAGAGTCAAAATCAGCTGTTCCCTTAGCACCAAAAGTCAGATTTTGCTAGTTTTCTCTGCTGCTTCTTTTGTCTTGTGAGTTGTACCAGTGCTGGGCTAAGCAGAGACTATCCAATTCTGAGGGAACTGCCACTTCTGTGTTGTCTCTCCACCAGACATTTGAGCCAATATTTTTCATCATAATTTCCAGGATCCCGTGGTGTTCTGGGTGTAATCACATCTGACGTGTTCTCGCATTCTCCTCACAAATCCTGGAAACCAGCACACTTTAGACCAGTGGGAGTGGCTTTGCCACTCTTTTTATCTTGGTTTATCATGTAACTGCAGCACAGATGCAGGTCTGTCCTCTGCTGTCCTCTCTTGCATTGAAGAAGCAGGAAGGAGAGAACATTTTTCAGGGGTAAAAGGGACAGATGCATCAAGGAATGTTCCTGGGAAGACCTTCAGCCTTGACCATGTAGGCACACTAGGGCCGAGATTCTCCATCTCTCCATCATGATCAAGTTAACAGTGGCACCCTGTACCATTTGCTGACATGAAGGAAGTGGCTGGGATTTTGGAATCCACTTGAGATTCCTGAAGAATGTATTTTCTCTCAAATGTCCTCTCAAGTCTGTGTTTGGTTTTTTTTTTCTCTGTTATTTCATGGGCACTCCTTTATCCAAAGTCTTTAAACACTGACCAGTTATCAGAATGACCAGTGCTATTAAGAGCTTTTTAAGTGGAAATCAGTCTGTTTCTGAACTCACAATGATTTGTCAGACCTTTTTATTTTTTTTAACATCTCGATTTTTGGCTTAGTGCTATGCAAAGGAGTCGTTTTCAAACATCAGCTTGGGAGCATAAAAAATCCCAACCCTATTATGTGGATGTGAAAACCTGAATTAAAATCTAGGTTTGGGTATTTAAATTAACAGTTTGTGTTTTCAGGTCTGTTAAGTGTCCATTACTCTCACTGCCTTTAGTAGAAGCTGCTGTTCAGCAGTTTAAGAACTGAAGCTACTTTCTTTTTTTGCTGAATTTAGGGCTTTGGTTCCCAGATCAAGGAAGACCTTAATTCAGTATTATTTCTGCTGAAATGGAAACAAATGCAAGTGTTTTAATTAAGGCATTTAAGCTTAGAAAGATTACAGTGGAGATTGAGCCATTCCTTTATATCCATGTTTTTGTTAGTGGCAAGGAACTGGTTGATTGAAATATTTGTTTTCAACTTCTCCAAGTAAGCAGTCATTTATAACTATTATTACCTAAAGAAGGGTAAGATTTCAGTTCAAAATGATAAAAAGTTGAATTATCTTGTTATCAAATGCATAACCTGACATTGTGTTTGCTAAGAGTAGACTATGGCTTGTTTTTTTGTCAAGAAGTTAAAAAAATTAGCTTTGCACTTTAGACAGTGAAAGGAAGTAGATTGAGTTAGTTTTTCTGATTTACATTTTCCAGAGCAGTAGTTATGTTGTCACTAACTTTCATTTTCTTTTAACCACTTCCAGACAGGTGAAGATGACCAGTCCTGGTTTTGGTGGGATACAGATAGTAGGCATGAGTGCCACCCTCCCTAATTTGGGACTCCTAGCCTCGTGGTTAGATGCAGAGCTCTACTGTACAGATTTTCGTCCTGTGCCCCTCAAGGAGTGGGTGAAAATTGGCAGCAACATATATGACTCCTCCATGAATTTGGTGCGAGAATTCCAGCCCAAGATTCAACTGAAGGTAACAGAACTCTGAGAAGTAGCTTTGGGATAACACCTTTTTGTAGTGCTAAATTGAAAAAGCCAGCTCCTGGTATATTTTTAATTTCTTTTTAAATATTTAACATTCCCGACTTCATTGTTTACTTCATAGACTATATGCTCCAACTGAGAACAAATTGGCTTTTTTTTCTTCTACTGACTTAACCCCAACAAAAAATGCCTCCACACTCATGAAGATCTTGAAGTTTTTTGAATCTGACTTGAAGACAAAGTTGACTTTGCAGTTATCTTGTTTCTGAGTATTTGACAGGTATAAAGAATTTATTCCCCCCTTACCCACCATACTATCTTATGTCTGGGAATCTACCTCACTTTCATAAATGCAGGTAAGTATTTTGTGCTTAGACCAAGGAATTTGCATTCATCATTGGGAGAATATATTTGCATTAAAATCTGATACTGAACCTTATTTTGTCAGTGATTAAAAAGCAGATGTCCATCCTCATTCTTCTGAATCTGTTTTCAGTATTTAGTCCTTTTGTGCATTTGAAAAGGATATGGAAAGTTAGGGGTAACATACTGTAAGGATTTAGAAGAATAAACTGGGTAGAAATGGAAAATTTGTGCTTCCTAGTTGTAAGTTCCTTTTACGTGTAGTCTTTGAAGGGTGAATTCTCTCTCCATTCCTTTAAACTGCTCTGTGTACTACTGGTGTAATAGCTGGGCAATACAGGCTGAATGCCAGCAATATTTTGGAATGTTTTGTGCCCAGTACTTGTGCACGAATGTTTTCTTGTCAGTAGAATGGTGGCACAGCAAAGAAAAAGGATCCCAGAAACAAAAGGAAATGTTTGTGGCAAGAATATCCAGAAGCTTGCTTTTATGTGGTCATATTGAGAAGGTGATGTTGCATCTCCTTTTCTGGATATTTTTTCGAATAGTTGTTTTGGATAGTTACTAAATTAAGTGGGAGAAAGAGCTAAACTAGGCTTGTGACTCAACAGTTGAAGGGAGTTGGCTTATTTTATAAGATCTTGGGCTTGAAATCTGTCATTGGACCTTCAGGCTTTTGTGCCTCAGACTGGACCAGGAAAGGGAACTTGTTGACCTCACCACTTTGGCTGAATTTAGCTGAATCCTTACTGAGCTTTTGATGTGTATATGCAGTTCCTGCCACTGCTTCCGTTTTCATTTGCATTTTAGTGCTTTTTATTTCTTGCTGTATGCCTACGTTTTTCTCTAACTCCTTTGGCCTGCCTAGCTAGAAGGGAATCTGGCTCAGCCAAACAAAACAGATCAGTTGCAGGGACTCTCTTAGGATCTTACCAAAAAACCAAGCTGCAAACAAGAAGGGTTTGCCTGGATGTCTATATAAATGTCCATAAAAGCTTTCCAATATGCTCTGAACACTTGCAGTGTTTGCTCCTATTGAGGATGCTTAGACTACTATGTTTTATGCTTTTAGTTCAGACATCTTAGTTGACAAGTCTTCCCTAGTTACTGTAGAAGAGTTGTCCCTCAGGGCTTTTCCTCATTCTTCTCCACTACTGTTAGCCATGACATGGAGGTTGCAGTGATTTTTTTATTGTGCACTGTGTGGCCTTCATTCAGAAAGAGATTTATGAAAGCAAGATGTAGAGTATTACATTTATTCATGGGTAGGTCTAGAATTGTCCTCAAAAATATGGTCCTACTAGTGCTTGGACTTCATAAAGCAAGACAGAAACTAAGATAACAGTGCTTCATCTTCTTTGTTTGCTCCCTCTTTCTTGAAGCAGAAGATTCCTACTGGAGACAGCATTTAGAAACCCCATTCAATCTGAGAATGCATTGAAAATATTTTGTCTCAATTCAGGGAGACGAAGACCATGTTGTGAGCCTGTGTTACGAGACTGTTTGTGGTGGCCATTCAGTCCTGCTGTTTTGTCCATCCAAGAACTGGTGTGAGAAGCTGGCAGACACCATTGCCAGGGCGTTCTACAGTTTGAAGCAAGCTGAGAGTAAGAGAAAAGTGGTTAATAGAAGACTATAGTATGCACACTGCCTGTAATGAAAATTCATTTTTGTAGAAACTACAAAAATATTTTCTCTCTCAAGGTTCAGTGAAAAACTCAGCCCTTGCCCCAGTTGTTGTGGACAGAGAAGGGATCGATGAGGTTCTGGATCAGCTAAAGCGTTCTGTCTCAGGCCTGGATGCTGTGCTCCAATGTACTTTGCCATGGGGAGTGGCATTTCATCATGCAGGTATTCCTGAATATCTTGGTCTTGAATTCTGTAATGGTTAAATCATATGGGATCTTTTTACTGTAGGTACCAGCAGTTTAGCAGTTGTTTTTTGAAGCCTTTAGTAGCTTATGACTAAATAAGCTTTGAGAATCCCACAGTTAGAGGTAAACTTGAAATTCTTTTATTGTGGCTGAAGACTTTAATTCACAAGTTGTTATGATAAATCTTCTTTCTGTTGTTTTGGATAACAGCAACTTTTAAAATACAACTTAACTGTGTTGGGTTTTTTTTTTGTGAGCAGCCTGAAAAATTAGCTGTCAAGCATTTTCAAGTCATCTTTAAAGCTGCCAGAGTATTTCAGAACAATTTTCCTCAGCTTAATACTGAAATAAATGAGAAAATAGAGGAAGTATAACAGTGAAAATAAAAATAAAAGGAGCGTGTGTCATGAACACTTTTGGTTAAATCTTTTATTTCTTACTTAAATAGATAATAGTGTATGTCACCTGTTGATTCACTGAAAGAACTGACTGGGAGAGACAACAGTAGCTATGGCATTGATTATATAGGAGGAATAATTCCAAATGCTTATAGAATCTGAATTTCTTTCTCAAGAATAAAATTATTATGAAGCCCTGAAGAAAATGTAGAAAGATACTGGATGGGTAACCTGTAATGGAAATAATGAAGGAGTCCAGAGTCAGGACAGCAGATCTGTAAATCCCAGTTCCCTACTGTTTTCTCTTTTTTATTTATTTCTTTATGTATTCACTTGAAGTGCTTGTAGATATGCTTATTGTAGTTGTTCATCTTCCTACAGTGTGTACAAGCACCTTAGAAAAACTAGTATGTTACTGTCAGAATAATAAAAACTTAATGCTGAAATTGTGCTTCACCTATGGGTCAACAGAAGTTAACCCAGGTAGCGTTGTGTGTCTGGTCCCTGACACCGAATGGTGAATGTTCATTAAGTTTGTTTGTTCTTCCCCTTGCTTGACAGTAACATTATTAGCTCTTAAATGCAGTCTCACCATCACAAGGTTCACTAAAAGCCGTGTCTTCTCAGGTCTTACTTTTGATGAACGGGACATCATTGAGGGAGCCTTTCGCCAGGGCTTGATTAGAGTCCTCGCAGCAACCTCCACGCTCTCGTCTGGAGTGAATTTACCCGCACGCCGAGTGATTATACGGACACCCGTGTTTGGTGGCAAACTGCTGGACATTCTCACTTACAAGCAGATGGCTGGAAGGGCTGGCAGGAAAGGAGTAGACACAGAGGGTAAGCAGAGTCTTTATTAACATTCTGTAAGAACGGTGTTAACCTGATTAAATCCAGGGCAGTACTTCACAATTAGTCACTAATCATGATGAATTCCTTTGGTGTTCTGTGTGATTAAGTTAATCAAGATGAATTTGTTTGGTATTAATTTCTTTGGTATTAATGGAGTAAAAATTGTAATTCCCAGGGGATTCTTTTCACTGCATGAGACTGACTTTGGTATTTACATGCCAGTTGCTTCAGGAACAGGCTATTTTCTCCTTTAAATTCTTTTTATCTTCTAAGGCTGTGGTGTTCACTTCCTTTAATTCTGTGATCCATGGTCAGTTAACTAAAGCATTTACAGTTTCAGTGGGAAACTTTACAGAACGCTCTCATTGGACAGGTCTAAAATGTGAGAAAGGCATTAAAAGTCTACAGTCATAATTTGACAAACTTCTGTTGTCTGAAATTCTGATTTAGATTTATTAAACTTCTGCTAAACTTAACCATGAATTTTACGGATGTTGAAACTAGTAATGCGACAGAGACAGGGAAATATGAATAGTTATTCATAGATAATATGGCATCTTCTTGCATACAGTGGCACTGATAGATGTTCAACAAAATAATTCTGCCTCTTTTATTTTAATTTGCAATGGAAATTTATCTTCATGGAGGATGTTTGAAAAAAAATTGCATTATGGAAGTATAAACATGGTAGAAAATAAGAAGTTGGACAGATGCTGGAAGTGGGATTTGCCCTGCTGATGGTTTGATTGGTGCTTGCTGGAACCCTGTGTAAGCAGACTGTTCTTACATTTAGCTTTCTATTTTTGCTGGAGTAGCATAGCAACAGAGCATTTTGCGACCTATATCTCTGTGAGCTATCCCCATGTGTTAAAGAAAAGGGCAGCTGCGTGCTGTATTTTGAAATTTTCCAGGCTTTGTCATTTGACTGTAGCTGTCAGGTGTAAAATGATATTATTCCTTGAAGTTTCTTCTTTCTCTCCTTCAAGTTACAATAATTAGTACCCTGTTTGACAGTTCTGATGTGACTGTGTTGTGCACAGTAAGCAGTTGATTTTATGCTGATGAGGTTCATGAATGTACCATTTTTTTCCACTCCACAGAGTTTTTTGGATGAGAACATAAAGCTATGTTGCCAGCTGCTACTCTTTCACAGTGCAGGGAGACTAGAGGACAGCAACTTCAGCTGGAAAAAATGCCTTATGTGGATATGAAATTCAGCTGACAGACAGAAGATTAATGCTGTTGGGTAGAATGCCTCCTTCTCTCCCAACATTGTAGTTCTGAATTGTCTTATGTTTTGATTTTTTAATGTCTTTTTCTTGATTTGGTGGAAATTTAAAAGCGTCATTTTAGAGAATGAAATTTGATTATTTTTGCACTTGTCAAAACTGTCATGTTCCCAGGAGAAATGTGTGAAGCTGTTCCCTGTTGGTGAACAAAACATAGAAATGTAATAGGGCCTTTGTGACTTTTAATGGAGTTTTATGCCTAGATAGCCAGAGTCTTTTGGTTTTTGTCTAGTCTGATGCTAACCTAGACTTCCCCTTGCATCTGAAGTGTTCAATAAAGGTTATCGGAACAGCTCAATTATTTTTTCTTTTTTATTTACTAGATTGCAGTTATTGGCTCTAAGTTCTCAATGGCATTGTGGAAAAGGTTATGCCCCAAGTCTTGAATAACTGTCAGATAATGTAGAACCCAGTGGACACCCACATTTTGTTAGATTTTCTGTTAGATTTTCCATTCTGAAGAGTCAGAGTTTTCAGAGGGAATTGTATGTCACATCAGAACCCAAATATAAAATGAATGAACATTCTTTATTGCTAAAGCCAAAATGAGCTTTCCTTTCACAAAACAATGCTTATAGGCAGTTTATCTTCTGTACTCTTCAGCTCTGACAAAAGTAGATGGTCAACAGATGTCAAAAGTTTCACCTGGCAGAAAAAAAAATCCTAGACACCTCTTCTGAGTTTGTCTTTCATCTTGTAATTCCTTTATGTAATCATGTTTAAGTTGTACTTGATTATTCACCTACACTGCATTTATTTATTCTGTTCATTAAATTTAAGTGCAGTTGTGTTTTCATTACCTCTGGATTTTTCAATTACTGTAGCATTACCACAACTACAGTTTTATCAGTACTTGACATTCTTAGGATCTTACTAAGATACCCACTACCAAAATTACTTCATGTCCAGACTACATGCATTTAAATCTTAACAAGTTATTGTAAACCTGTCATAGTATTTACTGTACAACTAATCCAAATCTAATGCTCTCTTAGTCAAAGGCAAATGTGTCCTACCCCTAATTCATCTATCCTGTACAAGTTGGCAAAGTTTCTAACTAGCAAGAGTCTCCCAGGGACCTAGTTTCTCTGCAATAGCTTTGTAGAAAAATCTCCTTTATGTGACCACTGCATTTTTCATGGATAGGCTGTACTATGGTCTAATTAAAGGAATTTACACATTATATTCATTTTTGTTTCATGGTTTTGGGGCCTTTTTTGTTTCCCACAGAGTTTCAGTAGTTAGAGATTAACTTAACAATGTCTAACAGAGAATTTTAAGATAAGGTTTATTTAGATGTACTTTCAGTGGAAACCATTCAGGATACTTAATATTTTATGTGTATGTATATGCATATATGGAAGTTCAGAGAATGCATAGTTACTTTGATTAATAACTTAGGATTTCTGATTTAGTTTGGTATCTGTTGTTTCAGGAGTGGAAGCTGGTTGACAACACAAAATGTCAAAGTGCTGTGCTGCTTTTATGTTTTCTTTTTACTTTTGAGAATTTTTTCAGTTTAATAATGTAGTGAAGAAAAAAAATGATGCCACTGAGTATTATAGTTGCAATCAATTCCAGAACAAGAAGCAAGAGTGGTTTGACAGCAAAGAAGATGCAGAGAGGGGCTGTGGAATCTCTTACCTGATTTGGCAAGATCCTGACTAGCCTAATGTAACTTTGAAGCTTGCTCTGCTTTTAGTTCTTAAGTATTATGCATCTGTGGAATCATAAATAACAATTTGTAATACACTGTTCAAAATTGCACAGGTTTTTCTCTTCCAGGTTTTCCATTCCAATAATATGTCCTTGATGAACTGAGTGCAGCTATTAGAGTGTTAACGTGCAATTCTAAGGTCACTGATGTTTTTGTATTTTTTGTTTTTCTAACAGGTGAGAGCATTTTAGTTTGCAAGCCCTCAGAAAGATCAAAAGGAACTGCTCTGCTTCAGGGATCTCTCAAGCCTGTTTGCAGCTGTTTGCTTAGAAGAGAAGGGGAAGGTGTTGCTTCCAGCATGAAAAGAGCAATACTTGAGGTATAGGACACATAGGGATTAGAATTGTACTTGCACTCTTGGAGGATGGTTTCTTTTGTCAAATGTCAAATGTTTTCTGTGCACTTTCTCTTCTGTGTGTTTTCTCCCTTGCCAACCCAAGCATCTTTAGAAGAAAATTACTCGGGTCTACCAGCTTGCTTCAGTATTCAGCATTTTGTCTGGAATGTTTCTTTGCCTGCTGCATATTAGGACGTGAGCACACTCAAACAAGGGTTACTAAGCTTTGCTTCTGTATTTAGATATACTCTGCAGGCAGAAATAAGTGTAATTCTTAAACTTTGTGTGACCTTTCTTAACTGGAGGATGCTCATAAATTACTGATCCTAGAGGCTTTATAGACTGAATTGGACCATAATGACATTTGCGGTACCTTGTGGAGTCCCTTATTTCCCCCACAACTTATCTAACTCTTTTGCACTGAAATGATTGAAAATTTATTAGTATGTTTTTGATGAGGAAACAGGTGTGGTACCCAATTCATTCTCTCTAGCCTGTCCTCCTCTGTAGGGTTCCTATTGGAGTGAAAAGGGCCAAAAGGGTTTTATTCCACAGAGGTGATTTTATGTCCTTTTCCAAAATTGCTTCTGGGCATGATCCTAGATCAGGCTCAGGGGTCTTTAAATACCGTTTGTTTGAGTTACTTCTACTGTCTTGTGAGAACTGCAGTGATACTTAGAACCTGGTTGTGATTCCATGGATTTCAATTTTTAGCAAACTAATGGAATTTTTAAATGCATTTTTATATGTAAGAACTATATAAAAGATGAGGGTTCCTTCAGGTGATGTTTATTTATAACATGGAAAAAATTCGTTGAAACTAGAAAGAAAGTTTTTAATTGAACACCTTGCTTGTCTCGAGGAAGACACACACATGAAAATGACTCACAAGGAAAGAGCAGTTATGTGAAAACCAAACCAAAAGCAAAATCTGAGGGGGAAAAAATCACTCTCAATCAGGAAAACAATGGGGTATAGCATTCACATTTATTAAGAGAAAACCTCAGTATGCTGGAGACCCTTAGAAGAACCCCTCCTTTATGGTTTGCTTTTTGTCTTCAGAAAATTGTAGTTTGTGTGCTAACATACTAAAAATATTTCACAGTATTGGCTAAGCAAAATGCCTAGGGCTAGTCACAAATCTAAGGTGCTGTTATATGTATGTCCACTTTCAAAATAAGATTTTATATTTCATTCTGTCCCATAGCTTAGTCCTCTTACTTCTACCTGAAATAACTGAGTTCTTGCCAAGAAAAGGCTTTACAGTTGGCTGTTGCTTTGCTTCATACTCCCCTCTTGTACTGGTTCTTTAAAATTTAATGATAGATCAATCTGTTTGATCCTCCAATCTGATGTTCCATCCTACTGTGTGTCTGGCAACATGAACAAGCAGTTCTTTTCAACAGATCATAGTGGGGGGAGTGGCCAACACTCCAGATGATGTGCAGACCTATGCTTCTTGCACTCTGCTTGCGTCCAGCTTGAAAGAAAGCAAGTGGAAAAATGAGAAAGCACAAGACAAAGTACAGGCTGGACCTATTGAGGATTGTGTGGCATGGTTGCTGGAAAATGAATTCATTCAGGTTCTGGACTCTGGCAGTGATGTGAAAGGTAATGTTGGTGTTCTTCCCAGTGATAGCAGTTAGTTTTGGTGAGGTAAATCTTCTGCAGCTGGGTAGATGTTCAGTGTAACTTTATAATAAGTGCTTCTGTGCATTTTCTATTTATTTTAAAGAATCATGTCTATCAAGAATTTTTTAGCTTTCCAGAGGGTGTCTTTGTACCTGCTTCAGCATATTTTGCATGCACGTGTTCTTGGAAGGCACATCACCTGCACATCACCTCTAAGACTGATGTTATCTTAATCTACAAGTTCCAAAAATATCTTTAAACAAAGCATACTTTAACTTACAGGATTTGTGTACATTCACTGTAGACTATGATTTTTGTTTCTCTGAAGAACCACCAGTACAGTCTGAGTGCAGGTTTCTTCTAGAACTGCTTGGGGTACATGATTGCACTTTTCCCTGATTTTGGCTGTTTTCTTGAAATGGCTAAGTATGAGACTCTTCCAGGAACAGTAAGAATCCCCATTACAGGTTAGTTTGTAATTCTTTTTAAAGAAAAGATAGTAGGAGATATTTAGTGTTCCTAAGAAAGAAACACTTAAAATGGTTACTCCTAGGCAGGATGGCAGATGGAACTCCAGTGTTTTTCTTTCAAACAGCCATCACAACTGTTAGTTTGAGTAGTTAGGGGGATCCAAGCTTGTGATCTGGCCTTTGAAAAACGTTAGTGCAGATGTAGGCAAGGCTAAACCTCTTACTGTTTCCATTTTTCTGTCTTCAGAATGGAGAAATATACTATTTCTTGAGAAAAACAGTTTGAAAAAGCAGAATTGATATCTCTCAAATACATTGCAGGCTGACAGTTATGTATAAAATTGCACTTACATATTTGTGATTTTTTTTTTTTTTAAACAGCAAAGGTTTATCATCCAACACATCTTGGTTCAGCTACTCTTTCCTCATCTCTTTCACCAACTGAAGCAATGGAAATCTTTGCTGACCTGCAGCGAGCTATGAAAAGCTTTGTTCTGGAGAATGATCTGCATATTGTCTATTTGGTAGGTTTCTCATTCTCTGTTTGGTATTTTGTACTGCCAAAACTAAGGAAAGGAGAGACAGCACAGTGTAGAGTTCTTGAAGGCTCTGCGAACACAGGGGGCTTTTTTGTGCTTTGCTTAGCTTATCCTTCATGAAAAAATTTTCTGAATAGAATATTCTTCAGAACTAGTCTGTTTCCATAGTGTCTATTATGGAGGCAGGTGCTTCATGCCATCTAAGCCCATTGTTGACAGTCCTGACTTCATAAGATTTCAGAACTTCATAAGTTCTGAGCCTAAGGTAATGATAATTTGTCCAAAACACTTGAAGTTGATGAAACAAATTAGTTTTGTTGTGTGTTTGGGATCAGCAGGCTTACTCTCATATCAGTTTTGGAGGCTCAGAAAACTTTTGGGTTTTTAGCATCTATTTTTTCTCCCAAAAGCCTCAGAGAGCTACACTACTTTCTTCCTGTGGGTGGGCCTTTCTTTGGTTCAGTAACAGTGAAATTCATCTCTGATTTAATTTACTTGCCTGGTGATGCTGCCAGGGCTAACTAAAGGAGGGAGTGTGATAAATCTCATGAGGGGAAAGTGTCCCAAAGTGTGTCAAGATTTATGAGCACATACACTCAAAAAGCTAAAGAATGCTATTTAAGGCCATTGGAGAGAAAGCCAGAACCTGTGAAGGTTAGTGAGGAAATGAGATGGAGTTGCAGTGAACAACTTAGGATTCGTGGCTGCCAGAGGCCCATCATGCAATCATCAGCCTAAATCTGACAGTCGTCTTCAGCCTTCTCAAGTGTAAAGTGTGTTCTCTTTACCAATGATAAATCAAAGGCAAAATTTGGTCCTCTTGTCTGAAAAAAAAAATGTTCATATCAAGAAGAATGTGATTGCAATCACAAAAGTTGTGGAACTGGGGGACAGGGAGAGGCAAGAGACTGAGGGTACCTGCCTGTGCTTGCTGTGTTCATTATCTTAGTTGTGAGCTGATACTAATAGATTTTTATGGATCTACTAGTGTCCCATATGTACCCACGTCTCTGTCTTAAAGGACCACATTGTATTTTTTTCTATTTCTACTAGGCAAAATAAACTCCTTTGTGTTATGCACTAGTGATTTTTCCCTGTTTGCCTCTCCAAAACAGAAAAAAGGATGAAATTTGTTCATGTTCTGGGGTAGAAGCAGTGATGGCAATACATATTTTTACGCTGTACTTTTTGATTGCAGCAGCTTGTTTAATGTTATTTTGAATCAAAAACACTGTTGAACAAAATGTTCTTGAGATTCTCTTCTGTTAAGCTACCCTAAAACACCTTCTTGCAAGGCTGTTTGTTTTCAAGGCCAAAGGTTTGTTTCATTTTGGTGGCTTTTTAAATTTTTTAAGAACTGTTCTTTGTGTGTTCCTTGTGGGCTCTACAGGAAGTTTAGCTGCTATAATGCTTTTTAACTCTCTTTAGTTTGAATCTTACTTGTACAAATAGGAGACAGAATTCCAAGACCTTATATTTTAGGAAAGTTGATTGTAACAAATAAGTATTTGCTAGACTAGGAAAAGAGTTTTCTTCAAAGAAAAAAACCCCTCACAACAAAAGTCCAATAAACAACAAAAGACAATTCCCTACCTTAGTAACTCTTGTTCTTCTCAGTATCTGAAGGAACATGGATGATTTACAACTACATAAGCATCTGGTATTCTGCTAAAGCTGCTGAGGCTCGGATAGACCCAGTACAGTCATGTTAAATGCTCCCCAAGAATTCTTACTTCTTTCAAAATAATTAATCTTGCTTTATATTGATACAGATATGAATAAACTTTGTCTCCTTGTATTGAAACTGACACTGTGCTGACTGCACGTTAACAGAAATGGTTTTATGTCTAAAAGTGTGGGAATGGTCTGGATGGCTTTTTGTTAGTGTTGATAAAAGCTGACTTGTACTCCCCGTAGATGAAAACTTCAGCAAGTTCTGCCAAAATCTGTTTTCTTCCTTCTTTACCAGATGCTGTGGCAGTGGTTAGTGTGGCACTAACTTACTAGCAGTTTTAAGAGGTTGATAGATTTATGTAAATTTTGTTAAAGAAAGAATGAAGTATTGTTTTGTTAAAGGAAAATGAAGATACAGCTTAAAAATTGTTTAGTGATTTGGATTTAGGGACTAATCTGACAAAGATTCCAAACTGTTTAATCATTAGAGTACCCATATGAGTCAGATCTCATTGGTAAAAATATTAAACTGGATTAGAAGAGTGTTCACTTTCTTCATGGTACATGGTTATGACTCAGTGCCTCTGCATAGTGCGTAGGATGCTCTAACCACATTCCCTAGGCTATATTTTTATTTACCCAGAGCTCTGCTCTGTTTCTCTGAAATAGTTTTTTGCATTGTCTTATCTTCTTTAGGTCACCCCAGTGTATGAGGAGTGGACCACAATTGATTGGTACCAGTTTTTCTGCTTGTGGGAGAAGCTGCCTGCCTCAATGAAACGTGTGGCTGAGCTGGTGGGGATTGAAGAAGGCTTTCTAGCTCGCTCTGTAAAGGGCAAAATCATAGCTAGAACAGAGAAACAGCACAGACAAATGGCCATCCACAAAAGGTAGCCACAGAATGTGGGTGTGAATGTGCAAATACTAGAGGCTATAATGTTTGTAATGAACAGGCTCTGTGTCTGTTTTCAGGAACTGGCTCTCTTTCTAGTGAACTGATAGCTCAGAGAACCTGGACCTAGTTTGCTCTGGCCTGAGAACATCGCTGGCACAAGATGTTTGTGCTGCTGTTTTTGGAAGCCATCTCCTCTGTTTCTTTTGTGTGTTATACTAAAGTACTTTTCTGTCCTATGGTGCCTTTTGCCATGTAGTAATGTGCACTGGATGACGATTTTATTTCTACTTGTGCTGCTTCAACAGGTTTTTCACCAGTCTTGCCCTTCTGGATTTAATCAGCGAGGTTCCCTTGAAGGATATGACCAAGAAATATGGCTGTAGTCGTGGCCAGCTTCAATCCTTGCAGCAGTCTGCTGCCACTTATGCAGGTGAGTTGTCTGGGCAGAATACCCCAGGAGTGTTGGGCTAGTCTGGGTTCTAAGGTAGCCATGGTGTGATACTAACAATACTCTTGTAAAACCACTTATGGATTTAGAGCTTCACCTGTTGTTGCCCCTGCTTTGAGGTGGAACCACAGAGTGTGCTGTGGGAAGGGAGCCAGCTGAGTGGAATAAAGCAGTGCTGTGGCATACTGAGGAAAATCTGTGGAAATCATCTGTGTATTGTGTAGTTTGTTCAATTCTAAGTATGTCAATAATTACGAGTCCATTCTAAAGCTTTGCTCTATCAGGAAAGAGAACCTTTCAGCATTGGGTAAAGTTTGGGGCCTCTAAGATGGAACATGGCTTTCTTCTGGTTGCAAAATTAATTGGCCAGAAAGTATAAGGTTATAGTTTTCAAAACAGAGTGAGTGGTTTCTGGGGCATTAATCACCAGATCACAAGAGGTCAGATAGCTGCTGCCTTTAACTTAATATCCTTAATTAGGCTGGGTAGGAGTAGAAGTAACAGCCCGCCATGTGACCAAGATATTTTTTTTGGTTGCCTAAGTCCTCCATTACTCCATAAGTGGGTTTTCAATTTTTAAGACAGTTTTAACTCAACTTGCAAAACCCTACGTGTGGGTTGCAGCATGAGTCAAAGCCCCAAAATGAAAAGGTCACGCCAACTGATGCAGAATAGTTTAAATTAATTCTGGTAGTATAAATAACTTTTTGTTGTAACAGTTTCATAATTCTCTATTTCCAGTATTAATAATTTTCACAAAAATAATTTGGGAAGTAAAATGAACTGTTGACATGACATATAGTTAAAAGAGATGATAAAAATTGTATTCTATAGTCACTGTAAAAATAGTGAGAGAGGCCATGTATTTCAGTTATTTTCATATTCTGTGAATAAGCAACTGTCTTTTCCTTGCTCTTTTCATTCTCCCATGCACTAGGGACTGCAGTTGTAACCTTCATCATAGGCTTTGCTATCTCCTATGATGCTCTCAGTAACTGAAGTTATGTAGTCCACGATTTGCTCTTACGGACATCAGTGCTGGCCTTGCTCAAAGATCCATGGCTTCTCAGTGCCTCTCATCACTGCTTTTTCTCTTGCCTTTTTTTCAATGTTGTCATTTCAAACTTTCAAGATTAGCATCTTTGAAAAACTGGTGTCATTCAGAATTTTTACCTCCCTCATAAACTAGTTAATTCTAGATTGAGTTCTGCAAGATCAATCATAGTTCTAATAAGCATGAGATAGTTTCTTTAAGTAATGAGAAGGTTAGAAGTATAAAGTGAATGCTGATTCAGACTGGGGGGAGTGGGGAGTGAATCCAGCTTAGTAGAACTGGAGCTGGAGTTAAGACATTGATGTAACTTTTATGTTCCAGGAATGATAACAGTTTTCTGTAATCGACTGGGCTGGCACAACATGGAGCTGTTGCTCTCTCAGTTCCAGAGCCGCCTCACTTTTGGGGTTCAAAGGGAGCTTTGTGACCTGGTTCGAGTGTCTCTGCTGAATGCACAGCGTGCCAGGACACTTTACAATGCTGGCTTTGTCACTGTGGCTGATCTTGCTAAAGCCAGTCCTGATGATGTGGCAACTGCTCTGAAGAATTCAGTGCCATTCAAAAGGTGAGAAATCAGTAAGTCCAGAAGTAAAGGAGTTTGTAACAAGAAGGATTACAGGATGAAACCTGTAGTAAAATATGGCAACCTTTTGGGACTTCGTGCTAGATGTTAGAAATACCTTGTAGGTCTCTGTGACTGATAACTATCATTCCATGATTATTTTGAAATTAATAGAAGCATCTTTTATTTGCAGCCTAAGTTTGTGAGACATTTTCTTATTTCTCTATTCAATGTAGTGGTTAGTCCTGAGTGAATTGTTAATGCTTTCTGGGGAGCTTTTCCTGCCTCTAAAGGCAGCTGCACCGTATGATTGAAGTAGTTGATGATTTATTGTTGATTATCTTTTGAGATTCTCTTGTGATTTTCATGTTAGTACAATGACAAGCTTCCTCTTGATCAAGTACCTATTGGACTGTGCCATGGTAATTGTCTGGTTCATGCTCCTGAAGTTTCCTTTTTTTGGAAAACAGTGCATGGAGGAGGATTGATTGAGACCTGCATCTTGCCCTAGTAGGGAGCTGGAACTTGTCTGGGGTCCATGTTGGATACAGAAACCTGGCAATGCTTCTGGGGTATGCAGCCAGTAATATCTTTCATTGACGTCATTCATGTCAAGAAAACTAAAATAGTTGTTTCCAATAAAGTTATTTCCCATTAAGTGCATTATATTTTAGGTAGGGTGCTTCTGTGAAGCCTTTGAAATGGATCCTTGTGTTGTTCATTATTTTCTGCATGAATGTGTACATCTGCCTGTTACCTTTCCCATAGCGTTCGTAGGGCTGTGGATGAAGATGAAGAATCGGCAGAGGAGCGTCGGACCGTGCGCAGCATCTGGATGGCTGGAATGAAAGGCTTAACTGAAAGAGAAGCAGCTTCTGTCATTGTGGAGGAAGCCAGGAGACTTCTGCAGCAGGATTTGGCACTGATGGGAGTGCAGTGGAACCCAGAGTCTTTTCTTGAGACTGATACATCCTCTATGATCAGCAGTGAGTCAGAACTGGAAGACAGACTGCAGAGATCAGATGGAGAACAGTCTGCTGAGTCTTCAAGGGTGTTAAACAAAAAAGGATGCAGAGTTCAGCATTGTAATGGCTTTGGTTCACAGACTGGAAACTTATCAAATATTAAAAAGGGATATAAAAGGCGACTAAGCAGTAGCACAGAAAACTCCAGATTTGAGAGTGAAGTCCCAGGCAGGAGACAGGCTCAGGCAGAGGAAGGCAAGGGTGATACTGTGTACAGTGCTAGAAAACGGCCAAATACATGCATGGGTAATGGAAACATAGAAGGAATTTCTTTGGTCAAACCCAGGATGGATTCCAGGACACCAATCCCAAAGGACCTTACCGAACAAGCTAAAACACCAACATTGAGAACAAAATCTTCAGCCTCTAGATTGATTAAAAGCACAGATAAGCATTTAAGCCAGGCTAGGAACAAAAGTACCACTTCAAAACTGCAGAGGTCATTTCTTGAAGGTTCTAATATGCTTAGCATAGATGTACAAAAGCCACCTGCTTTCCACCCCACCATCTCTACAGATGATTCTTTTTCAAACCAAAATAATAAGGAATTTATGGGAACAAATTCTATAACTCATAAAGTCCCAAATTCTGTACAGATGGATGAAATTAAGATTGGGAGGAAAGATAAAATGGAAGAATTATTTACAGAGCCAACCACCAGTAATGAAAGCATGCCTAAGGGTAGAGCACATTTGCAGGCACCTGTTATGTTGCAGGGTACTTCACACACCAGTGTGGAGATACATAATATTGTAGGAAGTAGAGAAATACCTGGTAGTTCTAGGACACAGAGAAACAAAAATACTGATTATAAACAGAATAAAATTAATAAAACAGATGTGAGCTGTGCTGAGGCAAGGATTGACAAGCAGGAGATGACTTTAGATATAGATCATGGTTATGTAACTGCTAGCTGCTCTGGAAGTGGACATGTCCATTGTGACAGCAGGATACAGAAGCCTGTGCATTTTTGTCCTGGTGAGGATAAAATCTGCAGTATTCAGATTCAGAATGGTGGAAAAAATGGGAGTGAAAAGCCCAATGGAATACTATTAAAAGCTGGAACATTGCAGAAAGGCAACAGTCATCCTAAGGATTTTCTGAAAGAGTTACTAGTAAAATCCAATGGTGTTTGCAATGCAGATGATGTTCAGAATGGGCCAGTCTCTGATCTGTTTTTTGACTCTAGAGACTTTGACGACAGCTTCCAGTTAGATACTCAAATTGAGATGATAATAAAACAGGAGAGAGCAGCTGGAATCACACAACAGCAGGGAATAGAAAGTTCAGAGCTGGCAGCAATACCACAGCAGGAAATCTCAAAAAAACTCAGCAGTATATGGACTAAGAAGGCTACTGATGAAAGGCTGGCAGCAACAGTTACGCAACTGAGCTTATCAAGTCTTATCACAACAAATAACATTACCAAAAACACAACTCAGCACTGTAGTAATAAAATTTTGGAGTCTGGAGGCCTTAATTTACAGCCCGTAGTGAAGAAAACAGAATCTGCCCCTTGCCATAAAGAAAGCGATTTCTCAGTGACTGACTCACAGCTACACAGTTTTTTACAAGGTTACCAGACCCAAAATTCAGTGAAAGGGAGGAGTGTGTCTAACGACCTTAATAAGGCAACCTCCCATTTAGGTAGGGAACACATTGTACAAGTAGAATGCCACCCTGTCCCCGAAACAAGCCTAAATATGAGCGATAGCTTGTTGTTTGATGATAGCTTCAGTAATGTCACTGACCTGTCAGCTGTTCACATCGTGGAAGCTGACAGAAAGGACCTTAAGGAGAAGCAAGAGGCTTTGCTTCCTTCAGATAGTCTTTTGCAGAATTTAAGAGCTGTTCAGAATAAATTTAATGTCAGTGGCAGTCAGGAAGAACATGAGAATCCTGCACAGTGTAACAAGTCTGTAGCATCCTCTGATCTAATAGCTGAAGTTTTAGGTCATGGAAACTCCCCATCTTTTCTGAAAGATCTTCCTTCTACATTTCAAGGTCAGTCAGAATTAAGAAATCCCGTGATTTGTGACAATGACCCCAGACCGAAGGATTTAGTAGGAAATCAAGATGAAAAGCTCCAGAGAAGCCAGCAAGCTTTAGATAAGAAACCCTATCCAGTGGTGTGGACTGACTGCTCGTTTGAACTAAGCCCAGGATTGCAGGATGTGTTAGACAAATGGCCTAGTCCCTCAGTCATTGAACCAGTTTTAGCAAGTTCCAGTTTAAAAGGAAAGCTAGTTTCTCCTATTGTTAATCAAGAGCCAGTTTTTGAATCTGACTGTTGTAAGCCAGAGCCTTTGCCCAGTTGCCAGGATTTAAAAAGCTCTTTCAAGGTTAATGAAAACAAAATGGAAAACTCGCATCTTCAGAAAACAGATGGCATAACACTTCAGCTCAAGGGAAGCAACAGAACATCCTGTCCTCCACCAGATAATAATAATGGGTTTATTCCTCCAACACCCCCCAGAGAGCTTTTTCCAAAGAGGTCTTTTTCTGTGAAATCTACAAGAAGGAGGCAAGTTGCCTGCAAGAATGAGGAGCAGATGATTGTGCCACAGCAGAGTAGTGAGAGCAATGCAGAGCAGCAGGTAAAAACACTCCAGGTCAATACTGGGAGTGTAGACCCAACTGAGACTGATGAGATAAAAGATGATTTCACTATAGACCAAGGCTTTTCACTGCAGCTATCTCAGGATGTTTTCCCACTTCTTCCCTCGAGTGCTGAAAATTTCACTATTATTGATGTAGCAAGCGACAAAGCACTTTTCCAGACTTTTATTGCAGAATGGAAGGAGAAAACCAGATTCTCCATCTCAGTGGCATGTGAAAGAACAAAATGTGTTTTGTCTCCCAAATCAACAATTGGTGGCAAATTC
>WEIV01005280.1:0-12792 GCA_013390005.1 Calyptomena viridis
GGCTCCCATCTTCATCTGCGCACATAATCTTTTTTCTTCCTTCTTTAACATGTCATCACAGATATACTATCACTCCTGACTGGCCTGGCCTTGGCCAGCAGTGGGTCCATCCTGGAGCCGCTGGCATTGGCTCTGCTGGACATGGGGGAAGCTTCCAGCAGCTTCTCACAAATGTCTCCCCTATAGATTCCTCCCTGACAAAACCTGTCCAGAGAAAACCAGTATGCTTAAAAAACAATCAAACAAAAAAAAATGTCTAGTGTTGATTAGCACAGCTATAAAATGTTACTGCTCAACCAAATACTATTTTTCATTGTAGTCTAGTATTTTTTGAACATCGAGGTCAGTATCATGTCTGATCAAAAATCCAGACAGCCCACAGGGGTAAAAAAAAAGTTTAAACAACAAAAACCACACAACACACAGCAAACCCCAAACACAAAAACACCACAAAAATAACAGTAGAGCAAATACACACTTACTTTATTTTCTTCTTTACCATTTGTTTTAGAGACCCTTCCATGCACGAATGCAGCCTGAACTGTCCTCATCTGATGTTATGTCACATTGTTTTGTACAGATGGAAATCCACAGAGACCAGACAAGGCTGTACAGAGTTTAATAAGCAGTGCATAAAAGAGTGGAAGCTAAAATTATCTCTAGTCAAGGGTCTCTGCTTTAGAGCAGGATCATGCCTCCTCCCAGGCAGAGACATGGGCAGATGCTGAGGACTTCAGATGCCTTCCCCTATGACAGGGACAGCCTCCAAAACAGAGCAGTTGCAAAGCAATACAGGCCACAAGAAATAAAAGCACAGGGTAAGGGAGTGCACATGTGATCTCACCTCTTTGCACTTTTGATGATCAACCACTACAACTGAGTCAGCATGGAAGGAAAAAGTACCCTGATGCTGATTTTGACCTAAAGCTGATTACTCTTCCCCACAGGCTATGATGAAATTAGGAAGCAGACCTAAGTTTCCCAATTTTGTCTCTTTTCTACTCCAAGAAGAATGTGATTAAATAAATATCCCTTAATCAGGGTTGGATTTACTGATAGACCCCATACTAATATGAGATAGGTGAGGAAAACATGAGACAGAGGAACAGAGAGTCCTGGACCTCACCCTCTCATGCCATGTGTTTTTGATTTGTGCCCTACCACTCCATACCCAGAAACTGCTGCTTGCTAGGACTATTCCCAGGCCCTGACTACTTTTACACCTCTCAATCCAATCTTGTATGAATCACTCACGGTAATTCTCAGCTCCTTCAGTCAAAATATATGTGAGAAGACATGTTCTGAGAACAGTCATTGTTTTACCAGATAGGACTCCCACACTGAAGTAGCCAGAGCAGACAAGATCAACAGTCGACAAAGACTTCTACCACAACTCAGAGAGTAAACAAGATTAAGTGATTTCAAGGAAAGGATAAAAGGACTTCAGTGGACAGTTAGGCAGAAGTATCCCCCACTGTGGGCAATCTCTTGTCAATTTCAGGCAGGCAGTCTGCCCTTGGAGCATGCAGACTCATCTCCCTTATGAATTTCTACACCAACTAACAAAACTACCGATAATTTTATTTGTAACATGCAAGACTGAATATGCAATATTAAATTCACTGTCTCAGCTCTAAAGCCCTTTAGACTTTTTTTTTTTTTGCAGAGACCATGCCTTCTTTTAGGTATAAATGGGACTGTGCTGAGTGTAAGCACATGTTGCTTGGAAAGACAATGTCAGATCTAGCAACACTACATTTTTATAGTGACATTTAAAACATCAAATTTGCTTTAGACAATTTTCCTTCTTATTACATATACAACTTTCTGGTGAACTACCCTCATGATTTGAAAAAAAAGGGAAGAACAGAATGCAGGAAAATCCCAAGAGGCTTCTCATGGGATCCACCCAGGAAACAGAGGGGGTCACACAATCTAAGAGTCTTGAGTAGCCATCTTCCATATTTAACAAGGTATGACCAGAGCAATGTGCCATAATAGGACCATTGCATTTGGATTGCACTAAACTGGATAAGAGCACCACTGTGTCTATCTTACTTTTTCCAAGTTATGTTACTTCCGTCTACGTAGTTGTGACACTTGTGCTACTACTGAATTTATTAGCAAATAACAGCCCATGTAATTTCATTAGTATTATTTATGTTCAAAACTTCATAAGGTACTAGCAATGACAGACAATAGATTTGCTCTCCAGTGAAATGATTAGATTCCCTCAACAAAAGTAACATGATGTGCACAGTCAAAAAGAGAAGTTTGCAGTTTAAGCACTTTTCTATCCTTCCCCATAAAAAACGCTGAAAATAATGGAAATTCATAGACTTATATAGAAATAATTTGGACTTCAAAAAGTCATCTAGTTCATATCTCCTCTCGAGGTGAGATGAATATACTTAATTTAGGTCACTTAATCTATCCCTCCATCCTGCAGTACTGTTTCTTATTATAGCTGCATTTTATGTATGTGTCATGTCTTACATAGACTAAGTCACTAGATAACTACAGTTTATCATACATCATTATTAAAACTAATCATCTTGATAGTGAGATCATCTACTCACCCAATTTTCCTTCTAGCAGAAACTGCTTTTTAACCCTAACATAATTGTTCACATTACTGGTGTTTATCTCACCAACATACAGTTTACAGAACTTAAATATCTCAGCACAGTTGATACGAATTTGTACAGCAGCTTTCTGTGTATTTTCCCAACTGTCGTATGTTGCTCTTTACTTATATCTCAACCTTTGGAAATGGCAGGTCAGTCTAGTATCTCTCGCCAAACAACAGCACTGAAGTGCTGGTAAATGGAATAAATTGTTCAAGAACAAAGCTCAAGGAAAACCATGTATAGGGTCTATATACATACATATGTGTGTGTGTGCACACACAACTGTATAATTTGGAAAAAAAAAAAAAAAAGACTATATTTGCAAAGCCTGTGTTCTGCATCCACCACATTCCTTTCCAGCTCTGCAGTTCCAGCCAAAGAAAAGATCAGGTTAGGTCATTTCTCACAGAAGCATGATTCATTTCTCCTAGGAGTCATAAGGTCAAAACCCATAAAATGTAAATCCTGTTTCAGGTTTTTGTTGAGACTGCTTTTGTTCCACGCAGGTATGTGTTCTGCCTCATCACAACTGAAATCAGTTGTATTAAACTAAACAAAGACATTCCTGAGGAATCTAAGTGGAGTGTGACTAAATTCTTGTCTCCAGTGTCGCTCAAGCACTGTTAAAAATAAAACATCCTTTAGTTATTCTAGCAAAAGAAAAGTCTTGTCCCAACATGGGGTGTTAGGTTCTTTACTGGTTTTAACAGATTCCTTAATAATGCTTCTCTTTTGTACTTCCCTGCATGCAGCTTTCTTTAGTAGAATTTGCTGTAGTGGCTATTTGCCCTAAGGACAAATGTCTATTTCCCTTTCTCAACCAAAAGTCCTGTTGACACGACCAAGCACCTACTTGAAAGAATGGGTTTGAACTATGGGGCATTTTGGATTAAAAAGGGGAAAAAATGGCAGAAGTTTTGAATTGAGAATTTAGATGATCTACATCCAATACTAGATTTGCCCCTTGGGGATGAACCTCAATAAATATAAGGATCCTCAGCACTGTTACTGACATTATATTACACTGAATAATAGTTCCCTTCCTCAACCCAAGGAAGTCCCAGCACAATGTACAGGAAATATAACACTGATTAGGGGCCAGAAACATCATCACAAATTCCAGAGACTAGTGTCTGCAGATCAGACACTCAGATGGTTGGGGGAAGACACTTTATCAGCCACCAGAAAACATATGCAGCTTTGATTCCACTGTTTCATGTTGGACTTCTGTTTCTTTTGGCATGTTTGCAATATCAAATGCCACAATACTGATGAACATTCAAAGACCATATGATATCATTAACACAGTGTAAACCAAACAAATCCCAGGATGTCTAGCAGTGGAGTTCTGGTTCAATGTCCTTGTCAACCCATATCCATTGGTTTCTTGGTTCAATAGAATGTTGCTTGAGAAAAAGACATGTTATTGGAATTTGAAAGCCTGCTCCAATCCCTTCATCACTTTATACAGGTTGATGCTTAAATGTAGTAAACAGGCATTAATAGACATCATATTCATCTTTAGAAATGAGCAACTGCTGGCTTTGTAAAGCCGTGTTGACATTTTGCCACCCTGCTCTGCTGCCAGTAAAATTTGGTAATTTAATGAAGCGGAGATCTAACAAATGCACAAAGCTCAGTGGATTATTCAGCATCAAGGTTTGCATTACAGTGTGTGAAAAAAGGATTAAAGAAGTACTTTTTAGTTATAGAAAACCCTGAGCAGTGGATTAAAGTGCAATGGAGCTGGCAAGAAGGATACAGTATCTATAGAATTTAATGGTAACCTAGCTCTATCAGGCCCTACAGCTTTAATTTCAATACAGCATTTTCTTTTTAATCCCTTGTTTGCCAGGAGTAATGCTGTTGAATTAGAGTGGCCACCAGGCTGTGGCTATTTACATACAAATTAGGCAAATGTCTTTAATAAGGAAAAAATTACATGGCTGTTGGATATTAGAAAGGTTTCACAACTTTGAACCTTGCTGCTTCTGTGATTCTCTGCTAAATTTAAAAGATCAGGAGAACTCCTCCCTTCCACTTACAGCAGCCAGCAAAATCTTCCAGCCATTATCTGCCACAGCAAGAAATTCACATTGAAAGCTGAGAGGCTTTGCAAATGTGTCTGCACCAAGCTAACATTTTGTTAATCGTAAAACAGAGAGCAGATTCTCAATTGATTTAAATTTCCAGCCCTACCCTAACTTCAAAGTACTAATTCTGGTTTATGTTCACCTTGCAACAGGAATAACTGATGGGATAGGCTGAAATAGCAAAAAGACGATCCATATCCACTAAATATTTTTCTCTACTTGATTTTAGCATTCTTGTCCTGAATATCTATCCATTTGCTCAAAGTGATTTCCCTTGTTCCTTCACAATTTTCTGAAGTGAGAGATTGAAAAAATGTCACCTGGCACCATGGGGCTGAGAGATTAAATACAGTTCTCAGCAGCAGCCCAGATTCAAGAAACGAGGAGCTTGTACTGGAGATGTAAGTGAAGGTGGGCCCACATTACAGATGGATACCTCCATAACAGACTTGTAAGAGTGGGAAAAAGAGATTAGGAAAGATAGAGGGGCAACTCTAGTCATTTATGAAATCAGAAGGCATACAGAGGAAGAAGGATCTATCAGGATCACTAAGAAATAACATCTCCCCTTTAAGGTTCTATTTTATATCACCTGGGCAACAAAAAGAAAGGATGCTCAGTTTGGCCAGCCTGAACTCAGCCACTGCATGAGCGCATCAGGCTGCTGTGGAAGCAACCACCAAATGAAGAGCTCACAACAATAGGGAGTGGATCTCTACTGCCAGCCAAGGAGAGCAGAGAAAGATACCAGGGTGTAGTATCCTCTTGTGTTCCTCTGCAATTTTCTTTGACGTCTGCTTATGAGAGGCAGGTTGTGACCCAGCCTGAGGTGTTCAGTTTTGGAAGGAAGGAATGGATGGATTTGTAGAAACATACTTCACTACTCCTCTGTGCAGAGGGTAGATGGGACCGGATTAATGCAGAAAGTTTTGTCTTGGAGTATGAGAGGGAGGTGTTTTGTCCAGATGCCTGCTCACAGGAGTAAAATATGAGGGAATCGAGTACATGGTTCTGCAGAGCACCCAGCTATTCTCGCAGGATGTAATACTCTCAGGGTTCAGGCAGCAATCCAATGAGAGGATACGTTACATTACGTAAATTGAAATAGCTTTGGTAGGAGAGTAAGAACAGTCATATGGGAACACAACAAGGAGAGTAATTTATGGAAATGTGGAAATACAAATTCAAATCCATTCAGCCAATGACAGAACTAAAACAACACTTTCTACAGCATTTGAGAGGGAAGCCTTCCTCCCTAATCCCCACCTCGTCCCACAGCCACCATTTGGTAAATTGTTTTTACATTTACCAAGATATTTGGCAAATGCAATCAAAGCATATTACTTTACAAGAGATTTAATTTATATTAAGGTTCTTTCATAAATATGGGTGCTACATGAAAAGCCCCATTTTCTTTTCCTCAAAAATTAACTTTAAGCTAAATAGTATTTTTAAAATATAATACATGGCTCCTGTCTTGCATCTTCTCATTCATCACATTTCGCTGATCAGAAAACTTAATACATTTATTAAAAAAACCCCAACAAAACGCTAGAATTAAGACATCAATAACTGTAACTTTGTTTCTTACTAAACACAGGCCTGTATGTTGTTTACATTGAATAGCTATGGTTTATTTGAGGCAGGCCATTTGCTTAACTGCAAATTATCTGATTATTCCAGCAACTGAAGAAAAAGATTCTCTGAATAAGGCTTATTTCCATTCTTTCATCATGGAAAACAGATAATAAAAACATTACTGAAGAGCTGTGTCCTAGCTCTTTTTCTAATCTACTTCATTTTTCTTGGAACTGCTTTCTCTGTCCTTTACTGCACTATGAATTTAGAGGGGAATAAAAGTGATGATTTTATTTTTTTCTCTCTCCCCAAATAAATGCCTGTAATAAGATGACTATTCCCTTGTGCTTGAGAATGTAACTTCTTTCCTCCAGGAGCTGTTGTGAGTAGGAATACTTTATATTCTCCTTAGGAAGTAGGATAGTTTGTCTGCTGAAAGTACAAGGTTTGCTTCCTTGCTTCAAGCCTGGCTAGTTCTTTTTGTTAGTGGGTAGTAAAACTGTTTTTCTATAATTCACCTCACTCCTCCAACACCTCCACTCTGGACCATTGTGAAAGTCAGAAAAGAGAGCAGCAATAGGTTTTCATGAAAAAAAAAAGATATCCATAGACTCCATAGTACAATGTGTAATACCCCATTATGTATCCTCAACATATCCTGTTACAACAATCTTCACCTGTCCTGTTAAAAATAAAACATTTGTAGGTCTAAAACTGTGATCTAGAAAAGGGAGTGACTAAAGAAGAAATAGCATGTAAAAAATATTTTGGTAAATTGAAAAGAAATTTAATTTTATAGCCTTTTTCATTTCTGTGTGTCACTCTATCCTGCTCCTGATTGCACTAAATATGCTTCACCCTAAGAAAGAATCTGCTTAATACTTTATGCTAATTTCATACTGACCTTACCCCCATCAGCCTTTAGCCTATGTAGACTTAATCGGGACACATTTTAATTACATTCTCTCTGAGGAAATCACAGTTATTTTTAAGTTGTACAGATGAAGATTTTCATCATCAGAAGAAATTCCTTGGATATATTTCCTCAAAATTACCCTTTACTAACCTCAAAAAAACAAACCAACAAACCAAGTCCTTCTTCCTTAAGCACTCCTCATCCTTCCCAGCCCAACACCAAAGTGCTCCATAGACCCTCTCCACCTCATGTGCCAGAGTTGGCTCAGTTCCCCAGGGCTGAATCCAAGAGAGTGTGAGACTGTGCAAGCTCACAAACAGCTTAAGGAAGCAGTCCTGCACTATGTACTCTTTCTTAATTTGTGCATAGTTATTATCTTAATCGATATCTTGGTAATTAAAATCCTGCATGATCAATTTTCTGGCCTTCCTACAGGCCTCCCTAACTTTAAAAAACATTTCCCAGTCCCCTAACTCCACATTGATGTTGGCTGTTCCAAGAATAACCAAGCTCTCTCCTCTGCTTTCAAATTCTACGGAGACTGCCCTTGGCCATGGCAGCTAATATACTGTCTAAGACTTCTCATTACAAATTTAATAATATCATCCACCAATATTGTCAAGCCTCTGCTTGATTCTGCTTACTCTTCACTAAATACAGTATGAAGTCTCCACTCATTTTCTTTACCTAGTTTAGCCTCTGATAACTGATTACACTGATAATACAAACACTATCTCTGAAGTGATTCTATGTACTGTTAATAGCCTTAAACTCAAACCCTACTTCTCACAAAGAATGCAAGATAGGTGAATAATCCTTACTCTTGAGGACATATTCACTCTTTAAAATATTTAGTGCCACAACCACAGTGGTCAATACAGAGCAATTCATATATTTTAATTCTAAAGGCTCTACATCTAATAATCAGAAACTATGAAATGTGTCTAAAAATTAGAGAACCACAAACAAAATGACTTCAAGTTTTCCAGACGGAGAACGTGGGCAGCCCAAAGAGGACAAGCAGTGCTCATGGACAAAACACATTTTGATTTTATTTGAATGAGTAAACATTTCTGTCTCTTGAAGAGAATATGGACTTTGTCTTTTTTCTCCTCTATTCCTCCATTTCTTCCTCCCTAAGAGAATGAGGGAGGATGTACCTGGCAGTCCTCACCACACCACTCACCTCTTAAAAGAATTGCAGCTCTTTAATAACCCAAGCACTGACATAAGTGTAACAAATAAACTTTATCCTAATCTAGCAATTATAAAAGAAAGATTACAAGATTAAGGTTTCTATTTTCCTGAACTTTGTTGGTTTCTTGTTTCTATTTCTTTTGTTTTGGGGGGGTTTTGGTGGGTTTGTTGTTTTGACGTTTTTTTAATCCAAGAGCTGTACAGGGCAAAGAGGTATTTCACAATACATGTTTGTACAGTGTCCCATGCAATAGGTTTCTCTAGGTGCCAATGAAATCTAATAGTAGTAAGAAAACCACAATTCCAGGCTTCTGCTTTTGAATTTACCACAAATGCCAGCAACTGATCCCATTCAACACCAGAAAACAAAAATATATTATTCCCTTTTTCTCATTTTCTAAGCAAAGGTTCTGAACTTCCTTTCACATATCTCTGATTTTTTTAGAAAATTATATTATTGATATCATAATGCAGTGCTGCAAAAGAACTCTTCCTACTCCTCCTGACTGTCCTCAGTCACAGAGTAAAAGTTAAATTTTCAGGATGCCCTTGTTCAAAGCTTCACATTCTGGTGAAGGGCTTCTGATCCTGATCTGATTGAAGTCAAGTGACAAAACTCTTTCTGAATCCAGTGATCTGGAGCCAAGTCTTAACCACTCTCTCAAAGCTTTAGGCAGTATTTTCCCCCTCCTCTCAGTGCCCTTGATCTTGGGAAGTATCTGCTGGTGAAAATTAACCAGCACAGCTGTATGGACAGTTGTGGACCAATTCACACCATTTGAAGATTGTGTCTGAAAGCAGTGTCATCCCCCTCTCTTACAAAAAAAAAAAAAAAAAAGAAAGAAAAAAAAAGAGAAAGAAAAGTCAGCAGCAAAAAGAATAGGTCATTCATTCCTCAATTAAGTGACCACATTCCTAACCAAATTTTCCCATCAAGATACTTCAATGCCACCCTTCACACTATAGGGCAAAAGCAAGGAGCTGTAGCACATGCTGTTGAGATTTTTTCAAAGATCCCTCAGAGAATTAGGAGCAGAAGATGATTTCTGCCAAATAATTCAATAGGCCAACAATTTTCAGCACTGTTTGTATGTTGCCTTGGTCTGCATCAAGAAATATGAAATGACCACAGGGCCTGTATCTGTTTCCCTGAATAACTAGCAGTGCACAATTATCATAGATTTGTGATTAAAACCACAGACCCTTGTATTATTTACACCCATGGATGTTCCTTATGAACACATTTGAGAAGTCCTTTTGCCACCAACACATGGCTTTTCATTTCCCCTCTTTGTGTTCAAGAACAGGATCACGCAGAAAAGCTTCTTCCCCTCATAAAAATTTCCCACTGGTACTTGTGTCCTCTCCTGCCTTTCACTCATACCAGCTCTTCCAGCACTCTTCAACCTCTAAGTTCATACAGCACATCAGACATTTCTTGCTTGAGCCTGAACACATCCCACAAACTAAACTCTTGGCTGATCTTCCTGTCCACCATAGCTACCCAGCTTTCAGCTCTCACTGCAGCCAAGCAAATCACAAAATGGTTGGAGTTAGATGATCTTTTAAGTTCCTTCCAACTCAAACCATTCTATGGTTCTATGACACCACAAGCAGGGCACCTTCCACTAAATCAGAATGTTCAAAGTCCCATCTCACCTAGTTTGGAACATTTCCAGGGATGGGGTACCCACAACTTCTCCAAACAACTTGTTCCAGTGTCTCATTGACCTCACAGTATAGAATTTCTTCCTAATATCTATCTAAACCTACTTTCTTTCAGTGTAAATCCATTCCTCCTTGTCATATCACTACATGTCCTCGTATAAAGTCCCTCTCCAGCTTTCTTCATGCCTCACTCCGACAAGTTCATGTCTTTCTTACATTGGGGGCCCTGGAATTTGATGCAGTTCTCCAGGTGAGGTCACACAACAGCAGAGTAGAGGGGTAGAATGCTCTCCCTTGGCCACGCTGCTTTTGATCCAGCTCTGGATACAGTTGGCTTTCTGATATGCAAGTGCATGTTGGTGGGTCATGTCAATCTTCTCCTCCAACACCCCCAAGTACTTCTCCCTCAGTTCCCAGAATAACATCCCATGTATCTAATGCTGGATCATCTGAAGCAGCAGAGCTGGCCACCACTCTTGTTGCACAGAGGCCTTGTTCCTACACACCTGGTAGGACCCGTGGCAGCACTGAGTGCTGAGGTCAGCTAGTGGAGCAGAAATTTAGCCCAGAAACAGTGTACAGCCACAGAGGGCTTCTGTCTATTTACCCTCTACTAGCATTTTGTGAAGTACAAGTGTTAAGCAGCACCTGCAGCACCCTCATTCCTGAATTCATCTGTAGGAGGTTAACAGTAGATTAAGGGAAGTAACTGATCCTTTGTAAACTTCAATCTTTCCAATTCAGCATTGCTGGCTCATCTCCATAGTTCAATGTGGGGTTAAGGTAGCACTCAAAAGCAAGTTACACATTTCAATGTGAAGCGTAAAAGAGGAACAGCTACTTCTGACATGGTGAAAAGTGGCCTGAAACACTCACACTAATAAAAGAGGACAGAAACAAGGGGTGGAAATGCATCTCAGAGCATCCTTCTGTCTAGACCCACATGCAATGATGAGATCAAGACAGTATTTTTCTTTATCACATATTTGTTGCTGCACATACTTCTAATCCCAGGGTGTCAAAAATCCTTCTAGTAAATAGCTCTCTTCTATCAAAGTAGCCTTTTCTTCATCTACATAGCACTATTGAAAGTGTGTTATCCTACTTTACAAATCAGATTCTTGTATTTCACCCACAAAAGGAAAAAAACCCTAAAATATGTGGTGGCTGTGCACCACATGAAGGTATCATCACACTTCTTCAGCATCTTCTAGTGTGAAGGGGTGAGGGGCACACTTGCTCAGAGAAATCCCTCAAGTAGAATACTGCTCTGGTCAGCTCATTTCTCTCATGACTAGAGGAGGCTGGTGCCATCAGTGTCATAGTATTAACAGGAGCATAGCTTTGGCATTAAAGGGAAAAGGTGTTTTATGAAACTATCATAATATTTCACAGGAGAACAACCAAGCTTTTACTTCCCATCAAAACCACTTGTTTGTCTGATCTCTCTCTTCTTTAGCTGGCAATAAGTATTTGCAGTCAAGTTCAGAGAGATTATATTTATATCTTGGTTTTAAAAATATATTAAAAAAACAGATAAAATATCAGAGGAATTCAGTGCAGAGAAGCACCTTGCAATTATTTATTTTGGAGGCATTAGATCTGCTGACATGGCATTTCAAATAAAAATAAAAAAACTCTTTGCTTCTGAAAATCATTCTTGGAATTCAAATGTTTCCATTCAAAGACAAAAGATACTTCTACAGAAGAGTATGTAGGCACTTATCAGCACAAAACAAGCTTCTATCCACAAGGTTTTGATTTCCATTCCAGTGTTGTATTAGGAGACTTGCCTCCAAAGTGATCATTAGGGACTTAAAACCCCATACACCAGTTTGCAAATTTAACTAAAGTAGACCATATATGTAATTTGCATATCCTTCGTAAAGGAGGATTTTTGTTTTGCTAAGCTAGAAATAGAATTTGACAACAGGGGAAATTCAGACTCCTACTACATCAATCACAGACGTTTAACTTTTCAGAAGGATCACAATTCTGCCACATTTAAGGACTTTCTGAAGGCTTGGAAGCCAAGGTGCACTCAGTGCCACACAAGAAATAAGCCTTTTCAAGGAACAGCTTCTCCCCTCTCTGCAAGCATATTCAGGATCAATCCATCTCCTGACCACTAAGCAAAGTTAAGTTCTTCATTCTTACTCCAGCACAAATTCAGAGAACAAAATTCTGCTCTCTGTAATTAAATTGGTCATATTTTTGGAGGAATGTCTATTACCAGCAGTATCGCAACTGAGATGAAATAGCTGCCTATCACACTGATGTTGTCTCACTATTTGCTTGGATTCAGACAGTTTTGTCATCAACTCTAGTCTGGAAATGGTGACTCTTCTCATGGCAGGAGCCATGTTTTGATGCCATGTTTGTACAGCATCTCACACAACAGTCACAGTCTGCTGCTGGAACTTCTACCACAAGTCATACAATAAATGCATAGGTTTGATTTAAATTTTTTTCACATGTGTCACACAGGTCCATTATCAGCTTCTTGCTAAAAAAGAAAAAGGTTCACCTCCACAGGAATCTACTTTTGCCATAAATATTTTGACAGTTTGAAAAACAAAAGACAGGTGGTCAGAAGAGGTCACGGTATTTTGAGAAGAGATGTGAACAAGAGATTAGAATAAAGAGCAGTTGTTCTACAAGACATTACTAGTCAGTACTGTGTCTGGCTGGGATGGACTTAATCTTCCTC
>WEIV01005282.1:0-45208 GCA_013390005.1 Calyptomena viridis
TTAAAGAGGCCTGAGATGACCGATGTCAAGAGAGGGAAGTAGGAAAGTCCTGGAACCAGGACAAGAGCTAGTACAAAGCAGGAAGTAGAGACTTGAAGGTACAGATTTTCACCAGATGTAAAGCTGTAGAGACACAACAAAGGCAGGCTTGGTCCAAATTTAAAATTATGCTCTGTCTTCATAGAACGGCAACCCCCAGGAAGAGGACAGCAACAGTGTGTACAAAGCAGTAAAAGGACTATAGCAGAGTTCAGGTGAGTTCGCCAAAGACTGGTAGCTTGCAAGGGGAATTCACTTGTACCATTGTAGTAATAAAGAGCAAGGTGCTCAGCATTGTTTAAAATCAGGAGGTCACAAAACATTGCAGTTCCATAGTATTAGGGCTGCATCAATTTATCAGAAATGCAGAAGAGGAACTTCAGAGCAACACTGTGACATAGTTAAGCATTTCTTCCATTATATATGAAAAAAAAAAAGACAGAAAGGAGCTTAGTACCTCAGCTGAGTACTTGGAGAATGGATGAATGGTGAAATAGATTCATTGACTGCAACAACACTGCTTTTTCTCGAAGTTACACAGGGACATAAGTGCCTTACTGAATTGAGAGCCTGAGGGCAGGGATTAGAACTTGTGTTTTTTTGGCTCTCTGCCTAAGCAAAATTGGTTATGCCACGCCGATCCTGAAACAAAACTTCTGTTATTATTTGCAGGGTGCTGTGGGGAAATGAAAGCTGGTAAGGCATAATTTTATTTGTGTGCTTTGAAATGTTATAATATCATGTATTTCTTGCTGCACTGCAATGAAGCTCTGATTTCCATATTGAAATTAATAAAATGAAAATAACATGAATGTAATATTCCTGCTGAATGCACATTGACGGGAGAAGGTTTTCATATTATTCCACAGGTATATTTATGGCAGCCTATTTCTTGAGAAGGCTGTAGGTCCAGAGGAATTCAGTCATTCATGTTTTGCTTATCCAGTTACAACAGAATTCACACATGATCTACATTTGAATACCACTTTTAAACTAAACAGTAAGAAAAAATCCATTGTAATGATGTATAAGCATTTTTTTTGTGTTGCTAACCTATAATGGTGTGTTTATGAAAGCAACAGTACTTACTGGAGAGAAATACTCTGCTAGAGTAGAGTTTATATTTCATAGTTAACAGTCCTTTGTTTTATCATGGATATTGGGCAGAGAACAAGAGCGTCACAGCTTTGATTTGGGTTTAGTAAGTGTATCAAATTCATTCAGCTATGACTGTGTTATTTGGACCCCCCAGCTTAGGAAAGACTGAATAGTTTGTAATAAATAATATCAGTGCTCTGTAGGACTTGTCAAATGTGTTGTGCATTCAGAAGGGGTGATAGGTTTGAAAGTTATGATTCTCTATAATCACTGGTTATTTCTGATGAATGTAGGGATCATGGGTTGTTCCTTACATCCCTACAAATGGATAACCCACATTACACTAGCAATGCAGTATATTGGGGAGTCCTCTGCTCCAATTACGTAGGAAGCAGACCAGCAGTATCTCTACAGCACATGGAGGTTGAGATTAGACAACAGGAAATATTTTTTCATTGAAAGGGTAGTTGGACATTGAAACAGGATGCCCAGGGAACTGGTGGAATCACCATTGCTGGAAGTGTACAAAAAACATGTGGCTGTGGCTCTTGGGGACATGGTTTAGTGGTAAACATGACAGTGCTGTGTTAACAGCTGGACTCAATCTTAGAGATTTTTCAAACCTAAACAATTCCATGGTTCTATTTCATGACTGCACCTTTGTTGGTGCAGTCTCTACTTGTTCTTCATCTGCCTCCTCAAAATGTTCATGGAGTTGCAAGAGGGAAGAGTCTTTCACAGCAGTAGAGGGAGAGACAGAGGGTGAACAAGATTTTTCTAGGGCTCATTGCTTGCTGCCAGCCCACTCTCTTAGGACACAGACCTCATGCCTCCCAAGATAACTTGTTGAGGATGGAAAAGTGATATGACAAACCTATAAATAAAAGGCATCTCTCAAGTCATCATAAAAGTTCTTCTTGTTATCTTAGTGAAACTTCTACCTATTGGATGGTAAAATAGAAAAAAGGTGTTTTGTAAAAGCATTTTTCCTTGTCTCTCTTGCCCAGCTACCTCTTGTGGGATTTATGACTTTAGAAGCATTATGACAAATGAATCATTGTTTCACTAAACTTAATATCAGGATGCCAGAAGGCTGTCATTTACATCATCATTTGGCTTTGTTTGGTAGCTCTTTGCCACTGTACATGAGAAAAAGCAAGCATCAATGGCAACAATTTGAATATTTTATTAGATGATACAGCAGCCTTCATTGAAAACTATTATCACTGCCATTCACAGCATGGGCAGTGTGTGATGACATGTGGTGATGTTTCTTTCCCGAGCTGTTGTGTATACTCTGAATGAGGAAATATTGTTGGGAGATGTTATTCCTGCTCTGGTTCCAAAAATCTGGAAAATATTAGATAAACAAAAGAATTGTTTGTTCTCTGTGTTATCAAATAAAATCTCTTTTCTTCAGCTTGTCTTTAGTCTGGTCTTTCAAATCATAAAAATAAATTTTCTAGCAGATTTTCTGGAAAGGAAACTTTATTTTGGAACATATTACCTAATATAGGATACCATATAATTTTGTACAAACACATGTTTATAATTTATAATGTAAAACCAATATCATACTGTAATACTGCAATATAATATCATTTCATGATTTTCAGTGTTTTACTAGTAGGATTAAACTACTACTGATCAAGCTACTGCTGTACCTGGTCCATAATCCTTCCAAAAGTATAACAATAAATGCACTTCTAGACTCTCTACCACAGGCAATCTTACCGATCAGACAAACAGTGCCTGTGTTTGCATTCCTTCCCCTTCTAGTTGAGTGTGCTTTGTGGTTAAGAATATTTAGAGTAATGAATTCTTTACGGGCCTATTCCCTTCTTGAATCCAAAATAAACTTCAATTTTTATTATATGAACTCAAGAAGGACCCAGTTATTTTTTCAGAATAACTAAAGTACATTAAATAATTTGAGATTTTAATCTTATCTTCAGAAGAAGTGGTTTAATGTTAACTTGGAAGGCAGCATTAAAAGTAAAACTTAACTAATTAGCTATACTAAGCTATACATTTCTCAAGTTGCTTTGGTTGGTGGTAGTAAAGAAAATACATTGAAGATCATATAAAACCATTGAAACCTGAAATGAACACCCTGGTTGCTTTTCTGAACAGCCTGTCTGTGTAAGAAAAATGCTATACCTTTCCAGTATAACATTGTGTAATTTACTATGGATTTATGGCAGAGAGGAAAAAATTCATCCTAAAGGCATTGCCAGAAACTATCCCATTTTACTTTAGAGTCAAACTGCCTTTCAGTGGAGTGCCAGTAAAAAGGCATGTATCTGAACTGATCTCTTTTTCACATCACAGGATAAAATTTTCACTTGCATGTGAAATATGTATTTTGGTATTGCAGCACTAAGTATTTGGAGGCACACTGAGGCCTTTGACACCACTGCCCCTTTCTGTGACGAGTGTTCTGGGTACATATGATCTTTTTCTTTTATTTTTTCTTTTATTTTCTGCATACAGAAAACAAGGCAGGATAGGTTTCCTTTTGTTACCTGGTATTTGGAAGGGGAAATTAGTTCAAGTGCACTGTACTCTCTATTTGATAGTTACTTGAAAGGGAAAACACATTAACAGAGCACTGACACTGAGGTGACGCAGGACTAGAAATGTTCCTCTTGCTTCTCTGCACAGCTCTCAAAAGCAGTGTCAGTCGCTATGGGGAACTATAAAAGGCCATAGCAACACCACAAGAAAATGTTTTTTGCTGCAGCTTTGGTGGGAACTTTTTGTTCCTCTTCCTTTGGGGAAGAAGGGTGGGGTCAGTGGTTTCTGATGGTGCTACATAGCACAGATTCACGTTTTCCTCTTTCTCTGAATGTGTTTTGTGGCAAATACAGCATCAGAGAAATGTGTGAACATCGCCAGCTGAATTAAATACCTGTTTTGGGAAAGACCTGCTGATTTAAATGCTGTCTAGTTGCCTTTTGGGCTTTAGAATAAATACACTGCATTTCTATTTAGAAAAAAAAAAGGTGAGAAATAGCTATGGTTTTTAATGATAGATTATTGGTAATTATATGCAGGGTTGCTTTTGTAAATAGTCACATGTTCATCTCACCCCACTTTAGAAGTCTACCTCTGAGCTAATTGCCCAGATCTTCTTGCAACTATTGCGCAGAAATGGCATGGTAAGAAAGTAGTTCACTTCACTTACTTGTTTTGGGATGAAAGAAATTGTTTTCTAGAGATGCCTCTTTCTGTTCATCAGCTGTAGAAGGATCTAAAAGGATCACCTGCAGAGTGCTCATCTTCTGGATGCCTAAATTAGAGCTTATCAACTCCATGAAGTAGCAGTGCTCTCCAAATTGAGTATCTCAAGAACAGGAAATCATCCTACATGCAGCAACCTGGCTTTTTAACGGTAGATCTCTTGTGTTCATACAGTTTGGACCATGGCAAGCAAAGCAGAGCAGTACATCTACCTTTGCACCCTAATGTAGACCCTGCCTCTGTCAGGCAGCCATGCTTCTTCCCCAGCATTGCCAGGGTACCCTTCATCACCAGGTTTCTGCCTTTGGCCTTTCACAGACTAACTGGAGCCTCCCTTCCCTGACCTGTCTCATGGTGCCCTTGCCAGCTAGCTACAAATCATGCTGGTTTTCAGTCTTTCCTTCTCCACACCTATGTATTGTTAGTGCTTTTTATAAGTGGAGCAACTTCCAGCCAGCTCCTCTGGCAGCAGCCCACCTGACATCATCATGGTGCCTTCAGGAGGCTGGAGTGAATGACAGATAGGTATCTACCTCAGGGCAGAGTGCTTTGGACCAGAAAACCTTTATACAAAAAGTGGGCAGGTTTGTCATGGGGGCTGATGATGTGCAAGGACTGCCCCCTTACACAGGTGTTTTCTTCTGGAGGGGGAGTTTTAGGCAGCTGTGAAACGTCCTGTTTGAGAGATGAACCATCTCCAGAGACTAGACCAGATGTTCACAAAATAAGGAAGTAGGTCTTGGGTAGACCTATCTATAGATGTATTTAAATCCAGCTTTATGCACTTGGGCTCCTTTTTGCATATGCTTTTTGCTGAGTGTTTTTCTTTATTTGCAAATGCAGTGGGATCAAATAGATACCAAAACATAGGGTAAGCTACTTGATGTTCAAAACATTGTTTTTAAGATCCCTAAGTACAGGTGGTCTTTTAAACATTCCAGAAGCTGGTAGGCATAAATGAAACCAGGCGACTGTGTGTCAATACTGAAGTACCTACTTGCTTGAAATTCAAGTGCAAAATATTTTGCATGGAATTTTGAGGAGAATTTTTTAGTAATCATTAGCTTTGTTTTCAGAATTATGCTTGGCTGTTCATTAAAACCCACAGCCATGACAGGAGAGTTAAATCTTTCCCATTGCTGTAAAATGTAACAAGTCTAGCATTAAGGAAGAAGAATGCAGTGAAGTTTGAGTAGTATTGCTTTCTATGAATACTCTGAACCAGGCCATTAAACATTATTATGCACTATGGTTATTTCACCAGTCAGTGGAAAGTGCCTCAGTGTTAACCTGAAAAAAATAATCTTGATCCACATGTAACATCAAGTCTTGAAGTACTCAGAATTTAGCAAAGTTGCTGTCTGCTTTTCCCCATGGACTGCATTATGAGAAAAAGCCCAGGATGCCTGTCTCTGCTCCCATTTCTACTTCTAGGTCATTGGGGAACTTCACACCACTACTTTTTCGTGGTGTTTATTTTCTGTATTTTCGTATTACAATTACACTGAGTCAGATTAGTTTAGGTAGGCTATGTAGCATCCTCAAATCTGGCTAAGACAGATTTTTTTCCTTTGAAACTTGTGAGGTATGCAAAAACTCCTCACTGCTATACAACAGTACCTTGTATGAATTTATGCTTTTGCTCAAAATGGAAAAATATTTTATTTGATGATACTCGGCTAGAAAAGCTCTAAGAATATTCTTACAGGAAGCTAAGTAAAGACATGTGCTGTATCTAAAGTGTATCTGTTTTAAAATTTATGTTTCTTTATAGCAAACTGTCCAGGTGAAAATCAGTCGTGTGTTTTAGCAACTGTTTAGGCTTAGGTTTGACACTTTCATTCGCAACTCCATTACAGATTGTAGATGCTTATCTTATCTCACTGATCAAATAGAAAGCTATAGGACAAAATATAATTCTGCATTTAAGAGCTTCATCCTTTGCTAGTTTTCCTGACAAGGGAGATACATGTGGAGATAGCTGCTACAGTGCTTCAAAGTCCTTGTTCTCTCATTCTTTGGGATTTTTTTAGATGACTTTTTTTAGACTTCCATTGAAATTATATTTCCTGACTCATACAGGATTTTTTTTTTTTTTGATAGCATGTATCAAAATGAACTGGGGAAAAAAAAGTAAAACAGTGCAAATAAGCAGCTGGAAAATCTTGAAAGATGAAAGTACTGACTGAGATTTTGTGACCATAACTAATAATTGAAATATCTGATTTCCAAATAACATGTACCTTACTTTTCTTTCTGAAAATCCATCCCTTACAAGATGGTCCTTCAAAACTTGAGCCATATGGTTTTATTTTGTAATTAGTTTTCTCTAGTTTCTGTAATGAGGACTTCTACTGGCTTTTTATGAAAGTGTAACCTTCCCGAGGAGGAAATTCTCATTTAAACTGTTCCCTGTACCATGCCATAACATCCCTCCATTTCTATGACTGTGCCCCATAATGACACTGGAATATTGTGAACTGGGAACACCAGTTATAATGGCTCCCAGGAATAAATCTCAAACATATCAATCGAATGTCATGAAATGATAAATCTGTTATGAAAAACAAGCTATCTTGTCTCTCTGTATGTGGGGGGTGTAGTTTTTTTACTTATTATTTTATGTTGGAGGAAATCACTTTCAGAAGTAAAACCATACACGACTTCTTCAATGCAAAAGAAGCTGCCAATTAATGGATGTTTTTGACATGAACTAGTGTGTTATTTATGCTATTGGTATAATTTAAATCAATTTTAGCAGTCTGTATTAGAAAGAACTTGGGACTAAAGTGTGCTTCTGTGCTCGAGTAGGTAATAATGATAATATGATTTCTTGTAAAGGAACAGTTAAGAAACAAGAAGAGACTTTATGGAAATAAGTCCTAGTAGCAGTGGCATCTTCTGCATACTCCCAGCTTTTGTTTTTCTTGAGGACAAGGTGGTTGCTAAGCAATGACAGAGTTGGACAGACACATTCAGAAGTTGTTAGCTCTGCTGGACATGGAAAGTTCACAATTCAGGATGCATGTCCACTCTGAAGAAAGGATAAGCAGATGAATGAATCCAGCAGTGAACCACTCAGTGCTATATTTGGTAAACATCTGAAGAAGCCTTTGAAAGTCTGGGTTCCCTGAGTGGCACATCCTTTCCAGGTAATGACAATGTGCTCCAGAAACACCTGATTGCACTTAGTTGCTCAAGGTGCAGTACAGAGCAGGTCTTTGTTGGACCACATTAGTGTTTCTGTCAGTTCTCAGTGCTCTGTCTGCAGACACAGGCTCCTCTAAAGATCACTTCTTCCAAACAAAAGATGTGTGAGTTGCAGGATTCATAAAAAATGCCATACTCGGACCCTCTGAACTTACACCACACAAGAAACCATGTAAGCCCTTAAAGAATTGACAGTCTATGAGGTATTTTGTCTAGCAATGATATGTAATACTCTTGGAATTTAGAAACATCTAAGTAACTATGGCTGGAAAAATGTTTTTGAAACACAGTTTGTCCCAGTGGTGTGAACTAAGATGAAAGTTGGGATAAAAAAATATTACTTTCTACCTGTAAAGCAAATGAACAGTTACAACTGTAAGTTAATAGTCTCTGATATTCTATTTAAGTGTCTTAATATAAGCTAGGATAGTTATTTTTCATTCTTTTTCTTCTTACTTACCTAATTAGGATCAGTTTTTTTTTTTATAGCTTTGAAAATATAGGATAGTTCTCCATATCAACTGAGTTTAGGTTTGTTCTTGTTTTCATCAGTGATTCATAATTTCTTTTATTTGCACTGTTGCCTTAATGTTGCAGTATTTCTGGACTTATGCAGCGTAGTACCAAGGAAAGAGGAGAAAAGGGAAATACAGACATGATCTGAATAGGAGATTGAGGGAGCTGTATGTGCTATATTGAATGACAGAAACCCTGAGTGTGATATGAAGTCCTGGAATGTATAATGTACAATTTTATAATTCCTACTTGCAGAAGTTTGAAGTGCTCAAACATGACAGAATTCAAATTATATCTAAGGTAAATTTGTGTACTTTTAATTTCTGGTGCATTTGACCAGCATGACATTTTAAAAGCAAGAAAAAAGGATATGGTAAAAGCTGAATGCATAGGTACAACTTTAAAAATCCCAGATGTAGAAAAAAGAATAGATGGAATTGTCTATAAGGCCTTTGAACTTCTTTGCTGTCTTTGTTTTAAGGTTGAATATTAAATGAGTAAATGGAGGTGAAAAGGGGAATATAGTGTCACATTTGTTACTATATTTCTAAAAGCTTTATCTCTGCATATATAAAAAATAAAAATTTTAAGAGTTTTCAGATAAATCAAAAGTTGGAAGTGCTGGAGACTGCCTCTCTTTTATTTTATTTAGGTTTTTTTTTTCAAACCATGGATTTAACAGTGTATTCTTTCTAATTGCCTTTTTTACCCCTCTGTATTTTCTGTTTAATTTTGCCAAAGAAATGAACTAAAATCTCAGTTTATTACTGCCCAAAGCAACTTTTCAGTGCAAGTTCCATTTCTTGTTAAAATAATAGGATTTTCCCATTCACATCATGCACGTGTTAAAATTTTGCAGTCAGTCAATGTCAGTTACAAGGTGTGGGATGCCAGCATCTATTTGGACAAAACATGTAACTATATGGAGGGATTTAAAGCTCTCAGACCAGGATTTGGGTTAGTAAGAATGGATTATTTTAACAGTTTTAACAGTTTTATTTTAACTTCTTCATGTGAACTGGGTTTTCTTGGTGTCTCCAAGTGTTATGATGACGACAGGTGAAAACAATCTTCTTGGGTTTGCAGTAACACCAAAATAGTTTAGCCAAAGCAAATAGCAGTTTATGTCCTGGTGATTTTGGGCAGCAGTGAAGGTAGTAAGAGGATATTTTCCATAAGAAGACTTACAACTGAAAGCCAAAAAATCTGGGCTGAAGAAGCTTATACTATGCCTTACAAAATTGTAGTTCCAGTATCTCCTGCTTTCATTATTTCCCACAGGCTGAGTTCCCAATTAAGAGATAATATCTGATGCATCACAGATTTTCTTTCTCAGGACCAGAGCCACAAATCATGACAGGTTGTAAGATACTATTAAGTTGCAGTTACAGATGGGAGACTAAAACCACATAGCTACTTTCACTAGATGGTGAATAATCCATACAAAGATTAATATTTCAGATTTCTACAGAAAATGTTCAAAGCAGATTAATTTAATTAACCTCGTTGTTTCTCAATGTTTTGCTTCCCTTGTTATCTTAGTTTAGGTAGAACTTTTTTCAATAGTTCCTAATCTTCAGTCTTGAAAGCACTGGTGTTCACTTCTGAAGTAATATTGCTGAAAGCAAATGTAAATTTCTTATTAAATAGAACTGACAAATATATTGGTAAACTCAGAAAAAAATTAGTTTTGGGTACATTTAAGTAATTGGAATCTGAGATATTGGGACTAACCCAGGGAAAATGAAGTTCTGTGAGAGAAGCTCAAAAAATGTTTGGGGTTTTACAGTCCTGAAAACCAAACACTAGGTTTGCTTCATTTTTCCAGGGAATGTTGTGGGACACTGTATGTGTGAAGAAAGGGGAGATTTGAACTAGCTAAGTCTGTTTCACCAGAGGGTCACTCAGTGGTCACCAGTTGGTTTGAAAAGCAATGGGAGCTAACTGTTGCAGAAAAGTTTGCCTTCTCCTATGTTGCCATTCATTTCTTAGTTGACTTGAGAGTTTCCTTTTCCTAAAAGCTTTAGGATTACTGTGCATTTGAGTCAGTCTTTGAGTCATCAGTTTTACCACTGTGGCCATGGCATCCATTTATGATTTATGAAACAACACTAGGAATTGGACCATTGCCAACCTTGACTGAGGCTGGTGTTACAACCAGACCTTGGTAAACCTGTGGGCTGGGCTATGCGGTGCTTCTGACTGAGTTATACTAGTATCTTCTTTGGAATGGTTCTTTTTGAATTTAATTGTGTGAAGAAATCAGAGAAACTATGAAGCCTGTACTCTGATGCAAAAAGATAATAGTTTATCTTTTGCATGTACGACAATTCCGCAGAATCACAGAATCATTAGGTTGGAAAAGAACTCTAAGATCACTGAATCCAACCTTTGGTCACCACATTGTCAACTAGACTATGGCACTAAGTGCCACATCAAGTAATCAAGTAATTTCTTGAACACCTCCAAGGATGCTGACTCCACCACATCCCTGGAAAGTCTGTTCCAATGTTTAACAACCCTTTCTGTGAAGAAATTCCTCCTAATGTCCAACCTGAATGTGACAGGTTGACCCTGGCTGGGTGCCAAGTACCCGGACAGTCTCTCGCCCCTTCCCTTTACCAATAAGATGACAAACTCTTGCGTGTTAAGACCAGGCAGTTTAATACAAGCGCAAAAAAAATTTGCACATGCAGGAAGCAAAGCAAAGGCAAATCTAATCTCTTCTTCCCATTCCACGAGGTCAGGTCGCCTCCTGAGAAGCAGGGCCCTACGCGTTGGTTGTCCCTTCAGCAGGCAGCCATCGGAGACAACCCCGTGCCCCCACCCCTGCTGTTCTTTTATATCTGAGTTGATGTCATATGGTCTGGAATATCCCTTTGGTCAGTCTGGGTCACCTGAGCTGCTGGTGTCCCCTCTGCCTCTCCCTCACAGCAGTCAAAACAGCGGAATGTTATCTCCTAGCACTGCTAAGGCTGCTGGGGCTCAGATAGACCCAGTACACTGAACCACCCCCGATGCTGCTTGAGGCTATGTCTTCTCATCTTATTCCTAATTGCCTGGGGGAAGAGGCTGACTCCCACTCGGCTACAACCTCCTTTTAGGTAGAAAACATGCTAGTCTTCTCTGTATCATTCCAACTTTAGTATACATGCTTGATAATATCATAAAGTTAATATTATAATGTGAATTTTAAAAGTAATCAGGTCATGCTTAGATATTAGCCGTGTTGAAATGCATATTCAGCATGGCTGTACTTCTTTCTGATTGTGTTTGGGAGCAGAACTTTAGATGACTAAGGATGCTGACCCTCCAAAGTGGTAGATCCTGCTCGTGTTTAGATACTAAAATGAGTCACTGAGATCCATTTGTGGGTTGAATTTAGTCTTCTGTTAGTCAATTATTAATGACTCATATTTTCAGAGGTATGTTGGTGGTACACCAGGACTCAGATCTAATCTGCACCTTACTGGATGATCAAATAGCTGTGTGGCAAAAACATTTCTGCAGCAGGTTGGATGACTGTTTCTCATCTCCCTTTCCCTTATACATCTCCAATGTAGTACTCTGTATAAATGTAGACTCAAGTCTTGAGTCAAGCTATTCACTCTAAAGAGTATAAAATATAGATGCTGAAATTTTTGTTTAAACAGATCAAAATATTGATGCAATATTAGGTTGTAAGGATGGGAAAAAATCTTTGTGTTTAAAGTATTAATCAGTAGATTGTTTTAAATTATAAAAGTGTGTGTTTGAAATCATTCTTCAGTCTGAATTGCTACATGGGTTAGAGCAAGCTGCAAGGACAATTGCCCCACAATTTTTGACTGTCACAATTTGTAGCATCTTGGTTTTGAGACAAAGTGACTGCACTTGGAGTTGGTTCATAAGTGTGGGGACCAAACCTCGGACTTTCAAGGATCTGTAACTGTCTGATATAGTTCAGTCTTGATTTAACGATAGCTTGAACAGCTGAAATACTTCCGATAAACTCAAACCTATTCACTTTGGGCTGTTCCAAAGACACATATTTTGTACACTGCTGAAATTCTGGGAAGAGCAATGTAGTATCTTACTGAAGCTTGCAGACAGCATTCCCATCTTTTTTACACTCAGTGTAAGCAAATATTTTCTCTTGAAATTTATTTGGGGTTTTTTACAGCACAAGAAAATACGTAAATTTGCCATGTTTATTTGCATTAGAAAGGAGTTAAGCAGGCTTTTCCAGATTCAGGCTTCTCAGAGAGGTGTCCACATGAAGAGTCTCTGTAGTCAATAAAAAGATGAAAAGAGAGTCTCAGAAGATTTGTTCCACCAACAAATAAGGTGGTTGTATCCACAGGCTAGGCAGTCTCTTAGATGCTCACAGTGAAGTGTAAAGAGAAGAAGGCCTAATGAATTGAGATATGAAATATCATATCATTACACTACATTGTAAACTTCCAGAAACGGAAATGTTAGGAAGGCATAGGTAAGTTTTCCCTCTCATCAAATGTGAGCTGTGCCCGTGGCCCATCAACTGCATCAGCTGATGGACACTAGGGAAAGAAGGATCACTTCATATTTGTCTTGCTTTTTTGTGCTCTTTACTCAATGTGTTCCTGGGCTATGCCCATGTTAGCTCACCAGCCACCCGTGGTCGGGCCTCTCCTCTGACTTGCAATGTCATTCTTATATATGTAAATGTTTATAGTTGATCTTACATAGATATTTAAGTTGAGGAGGATTCTTAGCTGATGAACTTTGAAGAAAAGTCTCAAAAGTCTCAGTCTTCAGCTAATCAATAGACTTTTGTCACAAACACCAAAAAAAGAAATCTATACGACAGCATGCTGTTTTTATTGGTGGTAAGAAAGATCAACTTCATAGCAAACTTGGATTAGTTACATTTTTTACTATAATTTAACTAAACACAAAGTAGCCGTAGCATTACAAGACTGTATATATGTAGTGAAAAGAATTATTTTTGGAAAGTTTAACCTTTAGTCTTATTATGTGTATTTTGAACTATTATATGCTGAAAAAAATCTCAGATATAAGACAGATATTTATTTTATCAGACATGACAATTTCCATTTATTAGTCTTACATTTAGATCTTACCATATATTTCCAATGTGTGCCTTGTGCTCATTACTGTGCGATCTGATCTGAACTGACATGCAGATTTAGGTGGAGTTTCTTCTAGACAGGTTTCTTTCTGCTCTGAGTTTCAGCAGGACCAGAGTAAAGTAACTTTGCATCCTGGCTGATGTGATTTAGGTGGTACCCAGTACTAAACTCTGAATTGGCTCCAGATGTGATCTCAGTACTGTGGTCAAATGTGGGGGCTTGTAGAGAATAGTTCTGTGTCAGTGTGCCCCAGCTTTAGCACAGCAATGAAAAAAAAATGCCCAGCAGTTGTCATGAGCCCCAGGAACTGGGTAACAGCTTCTCCATGAAGAGAGTATGCCTTTTCTCTTCTAGGTCAGGTGGGATGGAGGACTTGTGATACAAGCCTGCAAATGGGATGGATACACATTCCAAAAAGGCACTTTAGACCATGTGTGCTAAGAGGCATCAAATTTGGGCTTCTGTTGCAGTCTTTTCTCAGCCTCAGGTATGTGTGACATACCCCTGACTGACAGATCAGTGAAATGCCAGTGGCAATAGAGGCTTTTGATACTGGAGATAAAAGACAATACTGCCTGTGGGCTAAAAGAGAGGGCAGGAGATAATGTGAAACTGGACTAAGGGAGTAAATATCACATGTGAAGTGTGGTACTTGGCAGGTCTGCTAGACAGGGCCGAAGAACTTCCTGAGGAGATGTGGAGACCTGTTACCCAGGTGTGCTTATCTTGTGTTTTGTGTTTCTTTCTTTTTTATCTACACATTGAGCAAGATGACTTTTGCAAACACCTAGAAAAATTCATGGTAACTTGAAAGGAAAGGGATGACTTCACAGAATTTTCCCTGATGGGATAGTCCCACAAAAATAACACAAGTGAAATGTATAAGGGATCTATGTGAAGCTTGCAAGAAGCCTACCTTTCTCCATACAAACTTGAATATAAAACCAGAAATCAGGTGTAAACTCAGAACAGGATGTTTGTTCTCTGTTCAGCCAGACAGGGTTTATTTTAAAGGCATAATGGAGTTTTAGCAAAACATACCTTTATTTTCCAGAACACCTGTACTGAAAAATAGACCTGCTTCATTGTTTGCCAAGGCATTCTGCAGAAAACTATGTAATACAGAAGCAAAAGATGTGCTAGTGGTTTTGAAAGAGAGAAAGCGAAGGTTTGGCAAGCACTTTCGAGAATAAAGTGCTCATTGATTAGAAATTTGTGAAGGTCGCCGCCATCTAGTGATGAGATGTTGAAGATGTTGCTTAGAACTAAACAGTACTCGAACATGAGGCGTCTTTTCCAGCTGCGGCTGTATTTGCTCATGACGCTATCTGCATCCTGAACCAGAGAGTTTTTTCATTGTGTATCTTGTGCCACACGCATTAACTGGGAGCAGTGAACTGTGACACTCGTGGGTGAAGTGCTGAAGCCGAGAGAAGCTGAGGAGCTGTGCTGCTTCAGCCAGCAGTTACTCAGAGGAGCTGCAGTAAAAGGTGGCAGCACTTTTTCATTATGAGCCTCCTGAGCCAAGTGGCTGTACTTCTGCCACATAACCCAGCTGGCTACGTATTCATGTCCTGGGTCCCAGTGTGTGTGTTGGACACTGGAGAAGTCACTCCTTACATCTGACACCTTAACAAATGGGCAACAAAGGATTATATGGGGATAGGGACAGCTTTTTATGACAGGATATTGCTTCCCAAACTCTGTTCCAGCTCAGAGAGGCCCGCTCAAAAGTGACTGTGGAGCAGCTCCATTGACTTCAGTGAAGGTATTACTGTGGCTAAATTATGATTCAGAGGACAGTTGTGATGCTTGCTCCAGTATGTATGCATGTTTGTGAACCCTCCACAAGCTGCATGCACTGGAAAAGTTCTGCTAGGACAGAATTACAATAATCAAGCCTTCTGGCCCCAAATGTGTATGTTACTGTTGCAAGGTCACCGTATTACCAAAAAGGGGCAGCTCGTGTCTCCGAAATTTGCTGTCTTTCCAAAGCTGATCGCTAACTACCAGCCAAAATCTGATGACTTTTCTGAGGAAGGAGCATAATTAAGTGCCATCAAGATACTTAATCTGGTTCATTATCTCAGCACACATCCCTTCAACAACAGGGGCATGAAGAAAGAGAGCATCATCGTAGCAATGACCTTGACCAATCCGCTAGACTTCTCATTTCCCTGAACAAAGTTGTGCTAGCAGCATGTGTTAGAGCAAGAAAACTCATTCTGTTTCGTGTCACAGATTAAGTTTAAGTGACACTTAAACTGTGTCACTAGTTTAAGTTTATTGTAGCTGACTTGCAGTTCCAAAGGACCTGTTGCCCAGTCCTGTAGTTTAGATATTGTGCTAGGGACAAAGCCAATTGCTACTAAGTGAATGGGAGGCTCGAGTATGAGGCAATCTCTTGGAGCTGCTTTTATGTAAACAGACCTCCGTTTTTGTTTTCTGCTGGAGGTCAGCTAAGGAGATCGTATTTTTACTAATACCAAAATATAGTCTACTGTTTGAGTGGAAAAAAACTACTTGCTTTAAATTTCTCAAATCCTTATTTTACATCATGAAAATGTGACTTTCTCAGGTAAGGGCATATATTTTACCTTCCTTGTGAACGCAGCAGCCCATTAAGAGAGCAGACCATTGTTTCAATATTTTAAGCTCAAAGAGAATACAAAGACTGACAATCAACTCTTTATGTATATATAGCCTTCAAAATGACTCACACTTGCCAAATCTAGCAGCTTTCATGGATGATCATAATCAGTGAAGATGAGTCATGTTAGGGCATTCCTGTCACATTTAGTTGATAACATGCCTTTCAGGAGTATATCACAGCACATATTCCTGGCCCTCACTACTCTGAAACTTTAGGCTGTAGTTCGTAGCAGTCACAACTGAAACTGTTAGAAACTGACTTTTTATACATTAAAAGCAGAACTTTAAAAAACAATCTACAGCTAGAGAGTCTTTCATATAAATATTTCTTCACATCAAACACCCAAAATCTGACATCTGAAACACTGTTGTGGATACCCCATCCTTGGAATTGTTCAAGGCCAGGTCGGATGGAGCTTTGAGTAACCTGGTTCAGTAGAAGTTGTTCCTGCCCATAGCACAGGGGTTGGGACTTGATGATCTCTAAGGTCCCTTCCAACCCAACCCATTCTGTGGTTCTATGTTTATATAATTTGCATTATGTTTGAATCTGACTTAGAAATTTGTAATGCTCCTCTTCTCATTGAGCAACAACCCATCTTCTGTAACATGTTATCTTACAAAATTAAAACAGAATGCAAAGGAACCATGATGTTAGCTTTGTTAATGAAGTGAGCTTAGATAGAGAGAAGGATATCCTGTTCCAGCTCTATCTCCAGCCAGGAGCTTCTCTTGGGGTGTGACACATGGAGCTCCCTCTGCTCAAGGGAGCAATTGAACTGAGACATCCTGCTTCTCTACAGCCAAACCAGGAGTTTGCTCTATCCAGATAGGCAAAAGTGCTTAGTGTTCTTGTCTTTAAGAGCAGAGTAGACCAGGAAGCAATTTTTGTCTGTGAAACTCAGCCTCATGCTGGCAGAAATGCACTTTTCTTTGCAGTGCTGTTAGCTGCCTGCTGGCATCCTGCTGCTCAGCCTCCTGGCTGTTGGAACTTACACAACCACACATGGCCAACTGTGCAGAGACCAGAGAACTCAGCTGGTTTCTTTGGCATTGTTAGCCTAAGTTCACTATCATCCCCAAGCTCTTGTCAATTAAAAAAATCTGCATATGCTTTAAGTCTCTGGTCTAAACATGTTACCCTGAGCACTGTCTTTTTGCAGCTTTGCTTCAAAGACCAATATTTGCCACTGAATTGGTTTCTGCTGCTTTTGTGATTTTGGCAGACTTGGATCAGGTTCATGGATCCTGCTGGCTTCTCTTTTGGGACTGCGTAATTTTCTGAAGCTCCCAAGGGAGTAAAGACAGCGAGGGGTTTTCTGTACAGTTGACAACAGTAAGGGCTGTTCTCTGCTTTAAGCAATCCCATTTTGGTTTTGTCACTGAAATACAAGAATTCTGGAGTTAGCAGAACCACATGACAAACTGGGCCATTTAGTCCTCTTTCTTTGTGATTAAGCCCAGTCTTAAGCAATACCTCTTAGACTATAGTTGTCTGTGGTGTGGACTGAGTTTAGGTTCTCCGGAATTAAAAGGGGAGCTTATAGGGTTTCCTTAGCCTTGATGATGTCTAGATGATGCTGATAAAGAGCAAGATCATTGCACTAAGGTATAGCTATAGTGTATTCTTTATGTTTTGTGTAGCAGGTGTAATCAAACCACAAACAGCAATGATTTTATTAGTGAAATACGCATCTTGAAATGCATGGTATAAGGATCAGGTTTTACCTCTGTGTTGGCATGTATTTCTACAAGACATCACAGGCACTGCATGCAAGTGGTTTAGAGGTATTTGCCACCTGGTTTACATATGATTTTTTCTTTTTTGTTTCTTCATTCCCTTCTGACAAAGACTGAAAGTGAGTTCAAGATTTTGTGCACTCATTGTCACTACCATTAAATTTTGGCACTTTTTATTTGATTCGTTTTGTGTAGTGTAGAGCCAAATGTTTGTGCCCTCATCTCTTTCCTTTTCAGATGGTGAGAGCTTTTAACGTGTTTTCAGAATAAGGAATGCCAAAACCTACCACTTAACAGACTGTCTTTTGTATACAAGGCGTTCAATCATTTAATTAAGCCATAACACATTAAGCCATTAATGTGTGTCTTGGGTGTGCTGGGAGACACAAGACTAAAGGCAGAGTGACTTCAGTCACCTCAGCAGTGCTTTCATGTGTTGGTAATGTGCATCCTGGAGTGGCCAGTTGCTGTCGTAATATGGACTTTCTCATTTGAAAGAGCTTTTAAATTTTTCAAATGCTTTTCTTTTATGTTTTATTGACTACATTTCTCTTTTGTAAAAATGAGTTATTGATGTTGGTCTGTTGAGACACCTGCATGTTAACACTCTGTTGACCCTGTCTCTTTCCTCAGCTACTAGAATACATACAAACAACCTTTTTGCCAGTTTTGTGTAATTATAGAGGACGAAAAAATGCCAGACTGAGAAATTTCTAATGAAAGCAGGGTCACAGTTTGGGGTCTCATTTTTTAATTTTTTATCAGTACTGTTAATAATATATAAAAAGCACTATTAAACATATCTTGGTATATGCTATTAATAAATATACATAAATAAATAAATATTCTTATGTATTAGTAAAATGCTGTTCACAATTACACATTTAAAATAGCATAGCAGGTGTTTGAGTAGGTCTCACAACAACTATATGAAGTAGATAAGAGTGTTGTAAACTGAGATATACAGAACCTAAGGTTGCCTTTATACTGCTAAACATTGATTTTGTTATCACTATTTTGACTGTATATATTACTTTTCCAAAGCAGTAGAGAAAAATGCACATAGGGTAATTAAGAATAAAATATTGAGATTGTGTTCAAGCAGTGCAATGATTCATGCCCAACTACAAGCAGAAGCTTTAACTACACTGCACCCTGAGGGAAATGTACTGTAATCTTGGTGCAGTTTAAATCTATTTCTGTTTTTCTTATCCTAAAGGATATATTCTCTATTTGCAGTAACTGCTTAAATTTTTGAAGACAGTTCACAGACTCTCTTTTCTGTTTTCTCTTTTTTAGAGAAAATTGTTACCACAGGTTATGTTTTCTACACTTCTCTTCCCTCTTATTACCTCTCTGGACTCTCTCCATTTGGCTCACATCTTTCCTGAAGTGCCATGACCAAAACTAGACATCACACTCCTGCTGCTGCCTTACCAGTGCTGAGTAGAGCTGAAGTCCCCGTCAGGCAAGACTGAGTGGCTCACAAAGTACTTCAATGTGTGTCAGCTGCCAGCAGTGTCAATAGGCCACTCCAGCAGTCAAGACTCACTGAGATGCAAGAGAGTCCTTGTCATGTTCTCTCCTTCCACCCACTCTTAGCAATGCACCTACCACTATAAAGAAAATATGCTGTGCTCCTTGATTTCTAACTGTGGATTAGTCACAGCACACTGGAGTCAAGGCTGCAGTGATTATCTAAGGCTGACTCATTGTTGCCTTCTTTGAAAAGTGGAACTACATCAACTCTGTCATTCCTGTTTCCAGCTGTACTTCCCTCTCTTTGTGGTGTCTAAGATTCCTGAAATGCGATACATGTTTGGTATATATATGTAGGAACCTTAAACAAAAGAATTTTCTAGGAATACTGTAAGTGCAGAAAACCATTTTTTTCTACAAGATTATTATGAGGGGTTAGGGCTCATTTTGCTTAGAGGTCTTTCGTGCCTGGAAAAGGGATTCTTTTCATTTTTTTCCTACAAACAACTTGGATGTCTTTCCTTCTCCAGCCTTGCAGAGCAGTTAATTCCTTGAAAAGATAATTGTTTTACGGACAACTTTGGACCCACTGTGAGGGCCATTATGTTTGGTGTTCTCGCCTTTGAAAATAAATTTTCGTAAGGCCTTCCACTGCCTAGAGTTTTGGGGATACCTGTGTTATTTTTCTTNGTGCCTGGAAAAGGGATTCTTTTCATTTTTTTCCTACAAACAACTTGGATGTCTTTCCTTCTCCAGCCTTGCAGAGCAGTTAATTCCTTGAAAAGATAATTGTTTTACGGACAACTTTGGACCCACTGTGAGGGCCATTATGTTTGGTGTTCTCGCCTTTGAAAATAAATTTTCGTAAGGCCTTCCACTGCCTAGAGTTTTGGGGATACCTGTGTTATTTTTCTTCAAAAATACCTATTTTTAGTAAGTATTAAACTACCTTGAACAAAACCCCCCTCTCCTATAATTCAGAGGAGCAAAGGGCCCAATCTTTTTTTTCCAGCCTAGAAGACCTTAACATCATTCAGGCAAAGAATTTGTCCTTGAGCTTAACCATGGTATAGTCCATTTCTCAGGGCATTTCTCAAGCCATATTCAAACTCTGGTTACATAGTAATTGTGTTTCTTCTCTATATTTGCATGTGATGGTTCTACTTTTGAGCGGAGATGCTGAATGTATCAGGAAGGGTAACCTCAAAATGCCACTCATTTTCAGCTGTTTTATGGGCATCAGGTTCAGTTAGAGCATCCAGGTGGCTAGAGGTGTAGTTGAATATTTATGATATTCAAATATAACAAATGTGTGGATATGACTGATTATTAAGTAACTACGGCTCTTCCAAAAGTTCCTTTAAGGACTCCAAGGTAGAAAGGCTCCTAACTGTTGCTGCATGGGGATTTTGACAGTACTTTTAATGGGAGGCAGAACTAGAACTGAGAAACTTGTGTGCATAAAATTTCCATTTTCCTCAACATGACCATAGAATACCAGTTGGCCTCTGTTATGAATTAGGACAAGGAAGGATTCACTGGACCTAGTTCTTGTTTGAAAAGTGTATGCAGAGGTGTTCTTAGCAACCTCCAATGGCTATCAATTTTGGGGACAAAGTATTTATGATTTCACAGCCGTCAATGTGCTGATACCATAGAATCATAGAGTGGTTTGGGTTGGAAGCAACCTTAAAGATCACTTAGTTCCAACCCCCCTGCCATGGGCAGGGACATCTTTCATTGTATCAGGTTACTCGGAATCTCATTCAAGGCAGCCTTGAACAATTCCAGAGCATTCACAACTTCCCTGGGCAAACTACATGTAATCTAGAACCCTATGAATTTAATTGGTTTGGACAGGTGAAATTCAGCAATTTCAGCTGGGGTTTTCTTTGCAGCATCAGACTTAATCACACATGGCTCTTAAATTTAGAAAAGTAACTGATAAATCTGAGTTGACTAATTGCTCTTCCTTCAGGATTCCTACAAATCACTTACTCTTTTGCTTAGTTTTGGAAGCTGGATAATATTTCCATAAGAGTTTCAAACTCTTAAAAACCTGCTAAATTTGAAACACCTCATTTTTGTGTGATTTACATTTCCAGTAAAATTTTGAGTATTTTTTTAGACCTGTTCTTTCGACATTAAATGATTTTCTTTATCTAGACTTTCACACTGATGAGACACAGCCTAACAGAGAGTTTGGAGTTCAGGCCTGTGTTCAGACCTCTGTTTTGCTGCGGCTGCATTACAAGGATGGCACAAATACTGTAAAGAGATAGTTATTGCGTCATATTTGTGATGAAGGGACCTTAAAGGTCATCTAGTTCCAACCACTCATAGTAAGATTGTTCTCAGTATCTGATCTTCAGAGTTCCCTATGATGCTGAACTTTCCTGGAGCCACCTAGTACTACTTAGGCCAAGGATATTTTTTCATCACATCATCTGTCATGGTTTTGGCAGCCATACTGTAAATAATTTTTTTCTTATTAGCTGGTACAGTCCTGAGTTTTGGATTCAGTATGAGGATAATATATTGATAACACATTGTTGTTTTTCTTGTTGGTAAGTAGTGCTTACTGTAAGTCAAAGACTTTTCAGTGTCTCATGCTCTGCCAGTGAACGGGTGCAAAAGAAGCCATGAGGGAGCACAGCCAGGACAGATGACTCAAACTGGCCAAAGGGTTATTTCATACCACAGAATGTCATGTCCAGTATTAAATGGAGGGAGGAGTGTGTTGAGAGCCGCTGACAGCTGCCCAGGGATGGGCTGGGCATTAGCCAGTGGGTGGTGAGCAATTGTATCGTACATCACTTGTCCGTCTCGGTTGTTATTCCTCTCTCTGTTCTTCATTACAATTATTATTTTTGTTATTATAATGTTTTACTTAGTTTCAATTATTAAAACTGTTCCAATCTCAACCCACGAGGTTTACTTTTTCCCCTCGACTGACTGGGCAGGGGGTAAGGGGGGTAAGCGAGCGGCTGCGTGGCGCTCAATCGCCGGCTGGGGTTAAGCCGCGACAGCACCTCCTGCCCGGTCCACGCTCTCCCCGACCATTCCGAGCCCTCTCCTGCCGGGAGCCCTCGGCAGGGCGCGTGTGGCCGGTTCCTCCCACCGCCACCAGATGTCGCTAGCATCCCTATGGAAAAGCAGCCTGGCGGGACGGGCGGCGGGAGCGAGACTGGGAGGCCGGGAGCGAGACTGGGAGGCCGGGAGCGAGGCTGGGAGGCCGGCACCGGGGCTGGGCAGCGCGGGGCAGACACGTTCCTACACCAGCTGCGCAGCTCCTGGCGGAACGGGAGGTGGATAAAGAGGCTCCGGTGAATTTTGAGCGCTCCCCCGCCGGCCGGGCGGGGAGCGCGGTGAGCTGGTGGCCGGCGGCTCCGGAGAGTTTATTCGTGCAAATCCGCACCTGTAGGCTTTGCTTTCTGTACGCGAGTACAAAAATGACAGATTTTGAGTAAAATACTAATAATTTTGGTTACCGTTCAGTTTGGTTACCGTTAGGTTACAGCCTGACCAGTCTGTATTCAACCAGAGACTCTGCTCCAGAGAGTGCGACACAGCGCTGGGAGGTGAAAGGAACTGAGAGCCTCAAAGGTCTTGACCTCAAGGCACTTTATTCCTGTTTTTAGAAAAACACGAGTCCTTTGTCAAACCACTCCATCCTCCGCTGCCCTTCTGCTTGGCCCTGAGCGCTAAAATGCATTCTTAAAAGACGTTCTTTTGCTTTCTCTGCTTTTGTTCTGAAGGAAGGTTGTCATGGACATTAAAGACCCAAAATCCTGTGGCTGAATCAATGTTGTTCATCTCCTGAATTCCTGTAATTGCTTGTTTCTTCTGACATCAAATTCAGTATCCTCAACCTCCAAATTATGTTTTTTTCTTCTTTAGTGCCTATTTCTCAGCCAGCCTTTCATCCCACTGATCCCTTCATCCTGCTTTTATCACCAATTCTTAACTTCTTTTAGTTTCTTATCAAGGTTAGTCTGGAACTCTAGATAGGAGACTTAACTTTACCTGTCTGATGTTTGGATTCTTATGATCTGAACTTTGACACAGTTAGAACAGTATTAGAACAGACCCTTTTGCTTTCGCAGAAAGATATTTTTTCGTGTTTAATTCAACCTGCCTTTGCCCCAGTGCTTTTTGTGTCAACTTTTTCTCTTAAGAAAAATCAACAAAAGAAGCAACACAATATAGAATGCAAATAAAAAGTAATATATTATTTTAAATTCTCTAATAGCAAAGAACAGAACTATGCTCAACATTTTTAGTTGCTATAACATACTTTTTTCTATATGAATTCCTACTGAGAACTAATATTTAAAAGTGTAAATGAGGGGAAAAATAGATTATGTTTGTTATGTGTCTTGTTCAAGATGCAAAACTGGATGAGAACAGAGATAAATACATGTAATTAGATAAATGATTCATTCTTGATGCATTAGGATACGACTTCTGTTTAAATAATTCCAGCTGGAATTATGACCATTTCAGTCACATGGAAAGCAGGAAAAAAATGCAGTGGCTGAATTTCTCACAGTTCTAATGTTCAGTTGATATGAACCAGCATCCCAAAATGCATGTCACTTGAACTTGCTTCTCCTTTCCCCTCAAAAACATGTGTTATCTGTTTTGTTTTTTTTTCTTAAGAAGTTTTCTCTGATATAAAAAGTACACTCAAAAAAAAAAAAAGAAACTAAGGGGAAAAAAGTTGGTTTGGGCTCAAAGATGTCATGTAGAAAGACAGTGTCTGATTCTATTTTAGGGATCTCAGCTCTAACCTTTCTTCATATCTGGATGCAGCACAACCATGTACTGCCCCTTCTGCAGCTGCCTCCATCACAGTCTGCTGACAGAAGGTCTATGCTGGCCTTGGTGTGCACAGACATATTGGTGTGCCTGCACACACAGCATCACCTGTGCTGGAGAACATCTGAGCATTCTCCTTCAGTATCCATGTGTCCTGAGAGCAGAGGTATCTGGGCAAACCTATGGAGCTTCAGCTAGAGCTGGAGGATTTCTGGACAGCACATTCTGCTGTCTGTATAAACAGCCCTATAGTGAGTACATTCTGATCTCTGAATGCTTAAGTTGGCTGTTCAAGCATTATATCAACTTTTTTATTATCTTTATTTTATTTTTTTAGTTTTATTTTATCTTTTTATTTATTTTATATATCTTATTTATTTGTTTGGGTTTTTTCATTCTTAATGAAGTATTTATTATACACTCCTGCATCTATTGTACCTTTGGTTCCACTGTGCTCTGGAGTAGAGTGGATGCTTACTTGTCTTTGTTTGAAATTAGATATAAATAAATTTGGCCACTTTCACTGTTAAATAGCAGTGCTGTGTAGTTTGCAATCTTTGTGAAATGTGCCAAATTCCATTATTGAGTGAGAAACTTGTCTGACAGCTACTCCTTCTGTCTCCTTTCTGTTGCACAACCAAGAACCTGTTCTGTAGTGACCTTAGATACGGGAAACATGCTCAAGGCCAGGGGGGGCTGAGGTCCAGAGCTTACTATGCTCTCCCAACTGTTGCAGGGATGACAGGTTAAAAAGGGTTTCTGTGGGGAAAAAAATGCCTTACTCATTGAATGTTTGACAGGACAGGTTGATTTGAGCAAAGTTATTTAGAAGAGAAACTGGTGTGAAAAGCACCTGCAGACCTTAGGGTTTCACTGTTGAATATTCTTCCTGTGGTTCAGAGCTCCAGCAGAAAAGGGTTAGAAGATTTTTGGTCACTCCTCCTTCAGTCTCAGCAGAGCCCACTTTTAGGGGGCAGCAGGGAAACAATAAGACACTCACCATCAGCCCTTGAACATCCTCAGACCTTATGAGGCTCCTGGGAGTGACGGCCTCCAGGGTGGCCAACTCAGCACAGATTAGCTGTGCAGTTGGGCTGGATTTCTTAGATTTCATCTCAGGTCAATAAGCAAAGTCAAGTCAGTAAGGAGGCCTGAGATTAAAACTAAAATGTTGCTTTACAGTCCCAAACTGAAACTGTGCTTATTGCAATACAGACTTGAAGCAATGATGGTCTTCAAAGCACCTTGCCCTCTGTCCATGCTAGCCTCCCTCCTCCAGCACTATCTCTGGAGTAGAAGGTGTCCATGCTCTGCAAAAGTCACAGCTGTCGAGCAGGTTCATTCAGCCCTTCTGGGTGGAGTTGGGTTTGTTTTGTGGTTAAGGAGACTAATCTCAGAATGGACGGCTGTAAAATTTATCTTCCTATGATAAATTGAAGTAAACCGTAATGAGCCAAGAGCTACTTTCATGTTATGTATCTTTCTGTTTCAGAGAAAATATGTTGTCAGCCACCTTCATAAGAGCGCATCACATAGTCATTCACTTTGAATGTTTTAATACAATAAATCATCAGTAGAAAGCGAACAACAGTGCATTGTCCACCTTAATTTTCTGTCTTCTGAAGCTCTAAAAGCATTAAATAAACATTTCTTAAATCTAAGAATGCACCTATGAGAAAATTATGCTGAAAAGTTGGGTGGCTTGTCCCACAGAAATAAGGAAAAAATAGCCTCATGTCTACTGCAATGTGGAGCTATTCAAAAACCTTGAAATACGTTAAACTCTGTTCAGAATATTCATATTATTTGTCCATTGCATTCTCCAAAGATATAGCTTAGTTTCAAATGTATTTTCACATTTTAAAGAGTGGCAGGAGGTAGTGAAAATGCAGGTTTCCCCCCTAAATAAATTGTTCAATGAAATATGCTCTAAGGACACTGACAAGTTGCTTGCAAAGTTACTGGGCTGTGTCTTGATTTGCAGCAGCTGCTATAGCTAGACATGCTGTATCATGATTTCTGGGATGTTAGCAATGGGGATAAAGCCAGGCAAATGATGATATAAGTATCCGTAAATAAAAACAGACTAGTGGAGGTAGGGTCACTGCAAACAGAAGTGATACACACTGTTCAGCTGAGCAAATATCTGTCACACAATGCAGCTGACACAAGAATAGCCATAATCAATGGGATTAATAAGGTAATCCAACAGTTAAAATGTAAAATGGCTAATTCCTGTAACATCTGATTTTGGTTTAACCTGTGAATAGCAATTAATTTTAGAAAAAACTTCCATAACAGTGCAGAGTATTTAGGGTAGCACCCACCAAAACAAGCATTTACTAGTATATAAAAGTAAACAAAAGCAATATTAATTTTCTTTATGCTTCCCCAGTGTCAATATTTAACATGTTCTATTGTTCTGACATCTGGGCCATTAAACAGATAAAGATAATAGGGACTGGAAAAATGGCCAGCCAAGCTACTCAGGAAGTTGGGGTATTATGAAATACTGATTACAACTATGATGCCTGAATTTGAATTTGTAATCAACCCTCTGGAGGTTAAAAAAAAAAAAAGAAAGAAAAAAAAAACCCCAACCAACAGTGGCAAAAAACTATTCCACTCAAAACAAAACAAAATATAACAACCTCTCCAGAAACTGTCATAATCCTACATAACTGCATAAGAAGAATTTGTGCATGCAGTCCTTTATTCATTAATATCAGCTTTTGGAGCATGGTAAGTGTATGTGGTTTTTTAGTAAACTAAGCCAGACATTTGACTTGGTTGTCACATGAGGTCATCCATTTTTGTTGCCCTGTGGAAGTGTGTGGGATAAACAGGGCATCAATAAGGAATGGAGTGGAGAGCTGTGCACAATCACTTCTGATGCAGAACAGAATGGATGAATGCAAGATGTAAATGTTCTTTCTTTTCACTTCAAGATCTCTGAAAAATGCACCAGTTTATCCTTATGACCTTCTTTTTTTTTGTGACTTTACAACATCTTACTCCTACCTTTTCTTTCATTTATATAGATATATATGTATGAACTTTTTCTTAACATGATGTTACAAGTGCTTTTAACTATCTTTATATGGAGCCCTCCAAAACTCACAATATTAATGCTCAAGGGTACAACTTTGATAAGAGGAAAAAGTTACATCCCTTTTGACTTTTTTGTCATTTACATCAGTTTCCCAAGTAACTTATAAGCCTTACATTTTGGTCATCATACCTTTTTAAAAAATAACATCAATTCTCACTCAGAATTACCAGAAGTATTTTTAAGGCAATATTTCTCAGAATAGAAAACACTAGAAGAGCTCAGAAGCCCTTATTCAGCTATGGAGCTGTTTACATTCCTTAGTATAAGATTGCTGTGTTATAAAGGCTCATTCTTGAACTCTGGTTTTGTATTTGTAGCTGGGTGCATGTCCTAAATGGTGTCGACTGCAGTATTTAATGACACTATCTCTGATTCCAGGTTATATACAACATAGAAAGCCGCTTTGCTTCCATGCATGAGGGTTTCTAAAATGTGAATCACATCTTTACTGTGTGAGAGACTTTGCACTGGAACAGGCTGCCCAGAGAGGCTGTGGAGTCTCCTTCACTGGAGATAATCAAGGACCATCTGGACGTAATCCTGCACAATGTGCTCTAAAACAATCCTGACTGAGCAGGGAGGTTGGACCAGATGACCCACTATGGTCCCTTCCAATCTTACTCGTTCTGTGATTCTGTGGAAGATTGGAAGTGTTCCAAGAGAGTTTCTGAGTCTTATACCTACGAATAATGTCTTCAGCAGATACTCAGAGATCTAGGCAAACAAACTCCTACAGAATACCGGATCTGAATGGCTGTCAGTTTTGCTTTTCACAAGTATGAAAGTCTAACCATGAAGTCTCAGTGCACTGATTTCATGCTGTCAGTGTTGTGTCCACAATAAACCCCTGGGGAAGTAATAAGGGTGACATTTAAAATACTTATTTACACAGGAAAGATTGTATGTGGTATGCAAAAGATGAGTTTACAGTGAATCAGCTACTCTGTACTAACTCCCATAGATGTTGCTGGTGAGGGCTGTGTATCTTTGCTCCACTTTCAGAACTAGGGCCTTTGAAGAGAGAGCAATATAGACAAGCCCTAAGAAAGACTGGAAAAAAGAATGCACGTTCACAGTCTGGTGGTCTTGCCCAGATGCCTTTTATATCTGTCAGAGCTGGATGGATGGATACTCCCTGCCTGCATGGACTCACCGCCCATTCTCAGCTCGTGGCTGGGGCTGGGGCTGCTATACAGAGTGTGCCTGGTTCCCACTGCTGGAGCTGTACACAAGCACCACACAGCCTGTGTAGTATCAAGAAGGGGTTTTGGTCTCTGGATGGAAGTGCTGTTGATTCAATCCTGTTTTGACAAAGTAAAATGTGTTTGTTGTGAAAAGCACTTACGCGGCAAACTGTAATTACAGAGCAGTTAGGATAATAGGGCAGCCAATGCAACAGACTTCCTCAATTTGATTTGATCCAACAGCCCAACCTACCCACTGAACAAACTAGGCAAGAACATTCTCTTAACCTTCCCCTTATATAGTTTTGGGGCTTAGTACATTCTGCCATCTTATCTCTTCTAAAACCAGTAAATACCAGTTTAACTTGAAATAGGTTTTTCTTCCTACCTGTCTGCAATGGTAGGAATGGCAAAGTCTTGTTTTCTGCTTGTTTCTAAGTTGAAGGAAACAAATTATTGCCTCAGTTCCCTGCATTTTTAATACGTGCATTGGATTTAATGTGTAAAATAGTTACTAAATTAGCTGTTATTCTACCTTATTTTATATTTTGCTGACTTCTCATTACTTGCTGTTTTTGCATGAACCATGAGTAATTCAGTTCTGCCTTTATAAGCCAGTCTTGCAATACAGACAACAATGTTTTCTCAGATGCCAATATTTGTGGCTCATTTTTTGCAAAATGGCTGTTCACTTGTTGTGTGCTCCTCCTTGCACAGCCTGGTGCTGCCTCCGCTGTGAGGAAGAGAGAGCTGGGCACCCCCTTGTTGGGACTCTTCACTGTCAGGACTCAGGCTGGTGATGTGGGAAGGCTGACTGTCACTGGGAAAGCTGTGGTGCTCTCCAAGACAAGCAGTTGGCTCCTGGTGAACGCATGGCTATGGAACTACTGGGGGAGTTGGAGGCATCAACTCACAACCAGACTCTGAGTTGTCTGAAGGAGAGGACCAAAGAAGCTGCTTTTGTCTGAGGCAGGGAGCCTTAGCTAGGCACTGGTGCAGCTTGTTAACCAGGTCTGAGAGTCTCAACTGGTGCTGAAATTAGGTGCTGAAAGCACAGTAGGATTACCTGTTGAGAAGGGTGCATACCTCACTGATGTGAGCTGCCAGTTCACTGATTGATGAACATGTGCATATTATCATCCCATTTTGAAAGGATGTTCACCTGTTTTAACTTCTTTTATAGTCTGGAATGTCCCAGAATTAAAAGTGTTTTACCTTTTGGATCAGTTTTTTTTTTTTTTCCCAGTAACAAAACTTATTCCAGCTAGTGTTACAGGGTCTGGTAAACAGATTTCTTGCCGGTTGTCTTCTGAAGTGTCTAAAGGCCTTGCTGGTTTCCTGAAATCCTGCTACATTGTTAAAGCTCTGCCTCTTTCTCGTCTGTACCTTGGGTGCTTCGGTGACACAGTGAGCATGCTTATTGAGTGACGTGTGTGTGTGGAGAGAGATGTGCTGCTGTGCCTGACGAAGAAAACATACAGGTGACACTTTTAATTCCAGCTTCTCTCCTGGTGTCTGCTCTTGCTTATTCTTCTGTCAGCCACTGTTTTCCAGCGTTTGTTCAGCCTACAAGAGCACTATCTGCCTAATGACTTTATATTCCCTCCTCCTTCCTTCATTAAGTCAGTTTACCTTGGATAAGAAAATAAGGAGGTAGTTTTTCTGTAGCTTGCAACTTCAGCAGCTACTGGACATTTGGATGTTTGGGCACTCAGCACCTCAGAAAAATCCTATTTCAGATGTTTAAAGTAATCTTTTATTGCTGAGCTGCTTCAAGATGTGCATAAGCAGATAAACTAGGTATATATTCTTCAGTGACACTAGGAATTAATAGATGTAAATACATAGAATTTCCACAGCCAAGGAAGTAAAATTAAAACATTTTAGATTTGCTACAGTGAGTACATATGTGAGCTTTGAAAAACTGTAAATGTAAGACATAGGTAAGTAAAACAAATCTGTCAGTAAAACAATCTGTACTCTATCTTACTGTTCTGTGAAACACATCAGTTTCTTGCATAACATTGGCATTTTAACACTAGTAAATCCTCTGGTTTACTGGAAATCAACCATTGATTTAATAATAGTGTGGTGACCTTCTGCCTGTGGCTTTGGTCTGCCTGCGGCTTTGGTCTGCCTACATCATTTCTTCTGGCACCAAGAAAAGCAGACAGCTTATTGCTTTCAAATCATCCTTCTGTGATGTCTGAGGATCCCGAACTGCCACACAGCTATTAATGTGGCTGTGGAGTAGCCAGTGAGCGAGCTGTGTTATCTCTGTTTCAGAGATGAGGTGGGCATGGGAGACAAGGGTGGGTTAAATGACATGCTGAAGGCCACTGAAAAAGTTTTTGTTCCTTTGGCTCCAGACCTAAATATTCACCATGAAACTCTCCATGGTAAACAGGAAAACAGGGGCTAGGCACAGGGAATCTCATGCTGGCTTGTAATAATACAGTTTTGATTCTAAATCCTTAGCCTGTTGTTTCTTACTTGAAAGGGGCCCAATGTAGCAAAATAACTGACATGTTTTAGTTATTTAGAATCTCTGTCCTTTTCTTTGCCACTTTCACAGAGCTAAGAATAGGTGAATCTCTGTAGTCGTTACCCACACCCTGCTTCCCAGCTTCCAGTACCAACATGGGGTGAACTGGCAAAGATTACATTTCTGTCCCTCATTTTCTGAATTGGCTTCCTTGAAACAAGAGGAAGAACACAAAGTGTGACTCCAGGGTAGCAGATTTAATGTTTAGTTTAATGGCAAAGGTATTTTATTTTGTGTTTCAGTGAGATTCCACTCACATTGTTTGAATGTTTTCTTCCTCTCTGAATTTCCTTATTATGCTTATTTTTAAATATTCTTTGATCATGCTGCTTTAATGTTGTTTTTCTGACAGAGTGTAGCCCTTTGTCTCACAAGATCAGGTTCACTCTCTCCCTACCTTGATGCATGCTGCCAAATCTGGCTGATTTCTTGCTGTGCAGTGGATCTATTCATGGTTTTATGAGTGGAAAGGGCTGTTTGCTGTGTGGAGACCAGCAGGGCTAATAGCATATTTTTTTCCTTGAGCTATTATCCCATTGGATTACTACCTTTTTACTATTTTGCAGACTATTTACATGGTCAGCTGAAAAGTGATAGGTAAGCTTAGTACTAATTGAATTCCTTTTTCAGGAGTGCAATTTGGGATGGACAGACCACACATAAGGTGCCAAGAATAATATTCCAGGAACATGTAGACTGACTCACATCAGTTATCAGCCTAAGCTGCAAGCTCCATGTGCTATATAACTTCATACAAGATATTCCCTTCCCAGGAGAAGCTCTGTACTTTATGGCAGAAGGTTCCAGAAAGATGGTATAGCCTTGAATAGGGGAGGTACAGCTGAGGTTGTATATTCACTCAGCTACTCCTCTGTGTCAAAGCACTCCATTTCCAGGAGCAGACAGCTATAATTTTCACTCTTGACACTTACAATCAAAACCTCTTTACACATTTTTTCCAAGTTCACAATCAGCTATGTATGGTCCCCTTTGCTTCCATAGAAAATTTGGGGTGGGGGAGGTACTGATGATAGGCTTTTAAAAAAAGGGTCAAAAAACCAGTTAACCATTATCCAGCCACCAACTTTAGAGGCAAATTTTAGGAGCTTCTGCCAAAGACCCATCAAGCCCCAGACTTGCTGCTGACTAGGAAGTTTCCTCCACTCATTTGGAGCATGGTCAGCAGTGCTTCAGTGGTTGATATTGTATAATAAATTGTTTGGGGCTTCCTTAATAAAATTAATCACTGAGACCTGGAATGTATCACAAATTAATACAACATGTTTTTAGGTTTATACTGTATTTTCAGGATGTTCATTCAGAACTCAAACTGTCCTGATCCTTGTATGCAAATTGAAACTTGAAAACATACAGGGTTATACTGAATGCTTTCTCATAGACCATTAATCAGTGAGGATAGTAACACAGGAGAGTGCCTTAGAGAATATAGTAAACATTATGAATATAGGACTTGTGCTGTAGGACTCTGACCACTGTTTTTTTGGCCCATGGCCAGTCTACTGACCAATCCAAGATCAATCTCTTTGCTCATTTTGCTCTCTCTATAAAGCTCTTGACTAGCAAAAAATAGAAGACGTACTCTAATAATTGAAGAAGATCATGTGAAGAAAAAAAAGAAAGGGGATAGAAAGAACAAGAGGAAAATAAGAGAAAGAGAAAAGAGAAAAAAAAATTCTGATGGGAGAACCTCATTATTGGTCAGAATCTAATTTACAGAATCACAGAATCACAGAAACAGCTCTGACAATATAACTGCCAAATTAAATAAGCTCAACACCTTCTTTAGTTTGAACGTTGTTACCATGTCTAAGCAGCAAATCATTTCTAGATGCTATTTTCATTGTATTGACATCACTAACATTTTTAATCTAGTTAGCACAAAATAGATATGAGTTGCCATATACAAGCTCCTTTTAAAACAGAGATATATTATTTCCAACACATCTCATGTGTAACTACTTTGGCCAAGAGAAGAGAATGTCATGAAAACTGGTTCTGTTCACATGAACGTTTTGTCATGAACTCTAACGATAGAAGATTTCCCTTCCCAGTCCCAGATATACTGCCACTCTCCCAATATATCTTGTGTTATGTTCTAGTATAAGATGGTTTTTTTTGTGGTAATTCACCATAATTTTCAGTGTTACGGTTTCCAAAGTTTGTTCCTCTGAACTTTAAATCTGTTTCTACTTGGTTATCTTCTTGTGTCACTGAGAATTGTGCACCAGTTCTGAAAATTTTTCTGCCTTTTTATACCTTGATTAGTGGTGATATAATTAACAACGCTGACAGATACAGCTCTGTGTTTAGTCACAGGATTATCAATCCTTCCAGTGAATGGGGTAACCTACATCTTAGAACTGCTGTTTCAGGCTCTCTACAGATTCAGAAAGACCTCTTCAGAAATGCCTTATTCAAGTAATATTTAAAAAATTTTTCCTGCAGTCTGACCGCTTGTTTAGCAAAACAAATGAACAGAAAGGGTGTTTAAAGCCAACCCAACTATAATTTTTTTTTTTTTAAAAAGAGTGAGAATAAAGTGGAAGTTTTCGTAATCAAATCAGATTCTTGCTAGAAATGCACACTTTGTGAAAGTATGATTTATGAGTTGTAAGTATGAATAAAATAAAGATAGAATAGAACTACATAACTACCTAATCCAGTATCTCTGAGACTAAGAAAAAACAATTAAGTGTTGTTGCATTAATATGAATTGAAAAAGAAGTACTGTAAGTAGTACAATTAAATAGGCTACTGTAAAACTGCTGCGATTATCTGTTGCAATGAACATGCTGGACAATTTTCTGTCCTTATCTTTTAATTGTTCTTTCAACCCTTGCATCCTTTTCTTTTTGCATTGAGAAACAATGAAAAACATTTGTTTTCAGGATTTTGAAGAGAGCTATTATTCATTTATCCTTGAAAAAGGTGTTAGTACTTCACACGAGGCCTTGCTCATTTGCAGAAAAATACTAGTCCTGCTGTTGTGAAACTCACCGCTGTTTTATATAAAAAATTAGAGCTTGTTTTACTTTTCATATGTCCTTGCTAAAGCATAAATAGCAATGAAAGATATTGACATTGGAGAGACAGTCCTCTTATTAGTATTCAAATAAATAATCTAGCCTTTGGGGAATCCTGAATGCATAATCTTTCTGTATTCTGTTTGGGGACTCTGGTTTGTAAATCACATCTCATTTTTGGGTCTTGCTGAGGTTGAGTATCTTGTGGTTGACAGGAAATCCCTCTCAACTGTCACCTGGGGCCAAGGTACGGCTGAGAATTACGTGAAGGCTCTGTCTTGTGTGCAAATAAATATTTAGTGGGAACAAAAAACCATGGTAAAATATTTTGTCACCTGGGCCTTGCTTTTTTGTCTCAGATTACTTCCAGTCACTACCTCAACTGCTTTATGCCTTGCTATGTCATACTCCCTATACAGATTTTTTGCACAATGATGGCAAATTTATCTTGTTTGAGGTCTCCAGGCCTTACTGCTGATGCTCTGCATACTTGTTTTTCTTCAGATAATGTTAATCTAGGACTGCAGCATTCTGTTTTTGAGTGAGAGAAGGAAAATTCAAATTGATGGTCAATTCTCTCTTGTATTTTTAGGAATAACTGCATTATTATTCTCTGCCCCTTGGCTGCTTTTTCAGCAGGCCTAGGATTCAATTTCAGCTTGCTTGCGGGGCAATTCTCAGGATAGCTTTTTTACCAGAGATCTGCTGCATATTAGAGCTTCTGCCCCTGAAAGAGGCAGTTTTGACTGTGCCAGACCACGAAGATGCAAGAGATAGCAGAAGATGAGCAGGCTCCAGAGAAAGACCACATTGTCCTAACTTGGCAATGGTTAGCTTTGATCCTGGTGTAAGTCCTCTGTTAGTGGAATTCAGTAAAAATTTTTCATCTGTCTTGATCTTCTAGGTAGAAAAATGGGAGATGAATGTTTTTTAAACTTCTATTTTGAAGACTCTTAGAAAGTTATAACTCAAGGAACATTTTTCCAGTTAATGAAGTATTTTAAAATGGAAATCCTCACACCTTCGAGCCAGCTCATCAGTTTTGAAATGAGCCATTATATAAGGGCCTAGAATAACTTAGAAGAAATAAATTTTAAATTCCCCAGCGTTTTCCTCCTAGGTAAAGCACAAGAAGTGTTTTATGAATGGAGAATACATGGAGAATGCATAAAGGCAAGGACAGTATTTTGGACATAATGTACATCTGTACTCATAGGCCACTGGTAGTCTGTCTATTTCTGGATGGGCATTTTGACAAAAAATTGAACAAGATCGTTGGGGTTGCTTTGTTGTCATTGACACAATAGTCAGCCTAACCATAAAAAATTCGTAGAAAAAACGTAAGAATACTTGCTTGGAAAAATAATACATTTAAATCATACGTTTACATTAGGGCAATTGCCTATTAGAGTGAACAAATTTCCCCTTCTTCCTATCAAATAGAAAATAGCAGATATAGTAGGTGGGACTATGGCTTTCCTGACAAGAACTAAGTCAAATTAAGAGAGAAGCTGAGCGCAGCAGAGGATTTTACTTAGAAGTGCTCTGAATAAATTCAAAGCTTGGGACATGATGGCTAAGAGCAGGGAAAGAGCAGTCGTGAGAGAGGAAACATCAAATTTGGGACCAAGGAAGACTTTGCTATATTCGTAGCCATCAAGTAATTGGTGTTACTGGAATGCGTTTACTAGAAAGTACAAGCAGGAGGAAGCAAAGCTGTTCAGGTTGTTCGTGCACAGTTATTCACAAATGGGTTACAGGCAGCCACGGTATCACACTTGCAAAATGGGCTGCATATGAGATGCATATTTTGTCTCCTTTAGAGTGCAGACCTGACATGAGAAGTTTGGTTGCCTTCTCCTGAATAAGAAACTTCTGAGGCTTGGTTACTGGATTGGCACCACTCCCCCTCTTTCACTCCCCTGGGATGTGAACATGAGTGACCAAGTGTACGTGCTGCCAGGGAATTATTTTTGGAGGGGGGGAGGAGAGGCTGACCTGTGGATCTGTGGTTAAAGGTGCTCCCAAATATTTTATGAAATAAACACATATTCAAGTCATTTAAAGACACATAGCAAATAGGTGAAGCAACAGGAAATTTGCTCACACAGATCTTTGCAGCCATTTCCTTATGCTTTTAGTCTGGGTGCAGCCCACTGAGGCTGGATTTTGCGCTCTCCTGTCATAGAAGGAACTGCGCTATATCTTCCTGTTTGTGTCCTTTGGTCATCAGTCCTCCTGCAATATCTGTTGCCCATACAAAGACTGAAAAAGGATTATAGGAATGTAATGCCACATAGTTAGACAGAAGCATGTAAATTAAGGCATGTATGACATGTTGGGCACCTCCCTTGTTCACCAGTATTTATCACCCAGTGTTCATCTAACATTGCTATGACTGAAACTTCCAAGAGTACTTTGAAAGATGGAGATGTCTCTATTTCACAACTGCATGATGAAAAGAGCCTCACATCCCAGAATTTAGAAGTACTTCTTACTGATCTGTTGTGTTCTCACCATTAGTGTGTAAATTGTAAACATTTTATCAGACTGAAAACTTCATGGAAAGACATTTTTGTTCTGAGTTTGTTTATACAGTGCCCAGAACAACTATGTGCTCAGTTGTTGCTGAAGCTCCTCGGTACTATGATGATATCCTTAAAGAACAATGCTGTATATTTCTTATGTTAAAGTGAGTAAAGTTACACCTATACATATCTGCAAAAAGAAGTCTTGCTCTGCATGCTGTGAGCACTGGAGACACCTCTTAATCCCTGGCTTTGTGCGCTTGTCAGTTTCTAATCCCTTCTTCAAAAAGTACGTTAGTTTAATGAGAAGTACTTACTGTACCCAACATTGTTTTTATCTTTCTTAAGAAAAAATTGGGTTGGGGTTCTTTTGTTATTGTTTTTTTGTTGTGTTGGTTTCCAATTTTTTTTTGTTTTGTTTTTTCTTTTAATATGGCAAAGAAAACTGCAGAACAAAAGGGCACATTTCATTGCATTAAAGCAGTCTTCTTCTTTGCCACCATGCTCGTGGCTCCAGCTATGCTGAAGCACTCACATGCTATAAGAAAAAGAAAAGGAAAATCGCATCAGTGACAGCTGTACGGGGATGATTTTTCACTCATTGGAGAGACTGTCATAACTCACAGTCCTAAGAGAGTGCCTGTTTCTCACTGTCACTGGTGAGATAAGCTATATTTAATGCTGCAACATCAAAGCTGCCAATTTTACATTTGCATTTAGTGGTACAGTTATGAATTAAATACACTGCCTGCCTGGTTTTGGTTTGCAGGAGGTAAAGTGATGTAATTACATTAGAAGGGGAAAAGAGCTTACTTAAAGAAAAAGTTTCAAAGGGTAGCATTTTAGGAACATTGGGCAGGCATGGATTTAAATTATGTGAATTTATCTGTTATCAGCAATGCTATATCAAAAAATGAGATTATTGAGCTCAGTCTTCTCATTCTAAAAATTACTATAGAGTATCCTTGGATAGCTCACTGCTAAATATAAAAGAAAATCAACAACCAATCTGCTGTAACTAGTATTGAAAAAAGGAATTTTTGTTATTGACAATAGAGATGCAATATATATTTTTGACTGTAGGCAGTGGTGGGGTGTGATTAGAATGAGAATATCTTGGTTGATTATCTGTTTGTTTAAATGAGGAAAAATGCATCAAGTTCCTTTCAGGTGGTGGACTGTATAACAAAGCACCAATCAGGATTAAGCATCACTTCTTATTTTCTTTAAAAGGCTAGTGAAATAATTGAAAAACATGGGATAGAGTCTGTTGTACTAAGACAGCATAAATCTAAAGTACAGGAGACAAACATACAATGGTTACACTTCTTCACTATCCGTGTGTCCTATGTCTGAACTATTTATTAACTGAAATGTGAATGGGCAATGAAGGGCCAATTTATATGTTACACCAAGAGATGTATTATAACTGCCTTAAGCATTGATTTCCTTCCTTTGCCTATTCTTGATTGGGATATACACACATAGAACTGCAATAATGTGGGGTTTCCTTATCTGATCTTGGATATTTCCCCAGACTGTCTGCAACCATTAACCTTGCATATTATCTGACTTTAGTGATTAGTACAAGCCACATAAAACCGTATTGATGGCCAGCCCTGGGTTAGAATGGCGAGCTGAATTATTGGAGGTTAGATTTTGCTGACTTTGTGATACAAATGATAGTATTATGTTAGTCCTGTGAAATTGCTAATTTGTCATTTCTTTCATGGTGTAGTCAATGATGTGGTACTAATGAATGAGGCACATAATTGTGTAATACTGAAATGTAGCTTCTTGCTGATGCCTTCTGCACCTGTATTAAGAGGAAGTGAAAGTCAAGACCCTCTTTGTTCACTCACTGGTTCCTCTCGCGTTCCTGCTCCTTGCTGCCAGATGATCAGAAACAGTGTTCGTAACTAAAGTTAAGTATATTGCAGTTCTGTTTTTAAGCCTAACTTGGTTCAGTTGTGCCCATTACTTTTATGAGGTGCTTTTGGTAGGATTCTGTCACTTCTCAGTGAGATGTGTGCACTGCATCTGCAGTGAACTTCAGCAAACGAAGTCCTGAACTCCTCCAGGATGGTAGAGTTGCTACCATTCTGACATCCCCTCAAGAAGCTTATTTTCAGTGTTTATCTCAGAGACTATCCAGCAAAGTGGGCCTTCAAAAGGATTTGGATGATAAACTGCAGTGGGGTGAATTGGGTCAGTGTTTGAAACAGATTTTCTTTTGTTTACTGTTCTATTTTTGATTAAGTGGTTGTGCAAAGAGACCTAACTGGACCAGATTAGCACATTGCAGTGCTCAATGAAAATGCTTCTCATCCTTATGATTAGTTTGGAGTTTCCTTTCATAATTATTTTCATTCCCTTCTACTTATTCTTTAAAAATTTTACTACAAAGAAGAATGAAGATCAGGGGAGAAAGAGAAAAAAAGGAAAAAAAAACTCAAAAAAGGGGACTAAGTCTTTCCTTTCAATTGATAAAATGCAGTTTGTTACTGTTTATAATTTTGGCTTGTGTTCTTAAATACTCTTTAATACTTATAGAATCATGTAATATTTTGGGTTGGAAGGGACACAAAATTGTCTAGGTCCAAGGCGTTGAAGAAATAGACATACAGACATCTATTTTCTTTCCATCTGGCATCAGGAAGCAGTTGGGTCAGACTTTTGGTTTACTTGTGCAATGATGGACCTCCTTAATAGCCTTAAGGGGGGCAAATACTCCTGCAGCGAGGGATGTTGGGCAGCACCAGCTGTGGCACTGCTGTCCTCAGGAGAATTTTGGCAGTCGCCTGACATCTGGTGTTGTACCTAAACTTCTAGTTTCAGAAAATAAAGACTGGAAAATCTCAGCCTGTATTAAAATAAGACAGAAAGGTGAATCTAGAATAAGAAAGAATATTTATTAAGAGAAAAAAAAAAAAAGAAAATTATCATGGTTGGTCAAGAAGCTTGAAAAACAAATTTAACTGGATTTTGAAGGCTTGAAACCCAACAAGTGTGTGTGGTGGAGAGAAAGCCTAGGCTTTACATTATTAATTTTTTTTTTTAATCTGGTTTATGTTATTTGGATGCTTGTTGTAGGCTGTGTTTATGAATTTGAAGTCCTAGAACCTGATTTAGTGCTGTGTGGTTTGGTCTGATGTTAGTATGATACCACTGAGCTCAAAACTGGACTCAGGCAGAAGTCCCTGAAACCCCTTCCCTAGCAGGTCTGAGCAGTTTAAGCTTGAGAAAACCACTTTGGAAATAAGCTTTTTAGCCTTCTTATATGTAAAATGGAAATAGCAACATTTGTTTATGTCTGAAAAGTGTTTTCCACTTTTATGTAAGAATGACTCAGTGTCCAGTTGATAGTGAAGAGTACAACAAAAATGTTCTGGTTCTCCATCAAATTTAGAGCGACAGAAATACACGTTGGCCAAATGAAAGAGTCAAAGTCCCACTTAATTTGAGATGCTTAGATTTAACTAGAAGCACCTTCAATCTTTTTACGCTCATAATTCTGTTCTCTGATTCTTTACCATGTGCAGCTCATACTGCTGTAACAAACGTTCACTGATGCTGGAGTTGTATTTCTTAGAATTCCACCAGTATAAACAGTCTTCTGTTATAACAAACTCTGTATTTATTGCATTAGTTTTCAATCCAGTAGTCATGATGTTCTAAAATCTGTTATTAACACATGTCTCAGTTTGGAGAGATGTCCTCCTCCTCCTGCTGCTGAAGAACTTGAGCTGTGACATTGACACACATACAAATTACTCTGCTGCTTGATGTTTCTCAGATCCAGGTTGTCTCAGTGAGGAGAACAGTTTAGGAGAACAGTTTACTCAGAAGCTTGAGTCTTCATGAATTAACAAATAAATTCTCTCGTCAGAATAATTCAGAAGCATGTGGGTTTTTTTTTTCCTTTACTCATTCCACAAGTATTTGTGGGAGGGGGGGTGCACAAGCTTTTCTGTTAGATGTGGCACTTCAACAAAATTAACCAGAAAATACAGCAAATAAACTAATGTTAGGGTCCCACTAATTCAGAACTAGTGCCTTTTGAAGCATAGGGCTTGGCAGTCCAATTTAACAAATGAATCAATTAACCAGTTCATATTCCAAGTTCTATCCCCAAGCATATCTGTGATTTTATCTTTGGAATTTAAACTCCGTGATGTCTTATAATGTGTTTGCATGAAGCCAGGAATAAAAAGGGTTGAAATCAAGTAGATACACTTATTTTCTTCTGTGTGATGTGTGAATTCACCCTAGGTTGTAGCATTTGTTAAGTTTTGCCTACTCAATTTCTGTGTACGAAGTATTCTATGTACTGTGAAATGTTGGAATCCACAGATTTAGAATGTTTTGTTTATCTATCTTGATGTTGGGCAGAAGTGTTGGCAAGTTTCCTGCTTATTCTTCAAACCAGACAGTTTAGATACATATAGTATTTTTTGGACTATAGGAACTTTTTTCTCTTTATAGGGTAATAAAATGAGAAGGATACTTGAAGGCTAGGAAAATTTGTGTTGGGAGTATATCTTTGAAGATAAGATCTCCTTTGAGAACAGTTTGCAATTTTTTAATTACCTCCTCAATGGTTTCCAGAGACTGGTGGAATGTGTTTTGAGGGATGTGTGACCATTGAGTCATCTGTTTGGTTTTATCTATATGTCTATATCACATAAGGTGCTCTTATGTGATAACTGGGTATTTTCTGTAGCTGTGCACTACGGATATATGAGTCTTCAGTGTGTGTGTTTTTTGATAACTTAAGTGGTGTCTTGCATCAAATAGAGAAAAAGCACGTTATTTATTCTATTAGTCCACCTCACAATAACTGCAACATTTTAACACTTTCAGAAGAATTTGACTAAGTTTTTCTTTTTAATTCAGGTTCTGCTTGTTTAGTCCTGGGGTTTTGTGGGGGTTTTTGTTGGGTTTTTTTTTTAGCTTGGTAATTAGCAGATTTTTCCTGCTCCCTGTCTTGCTGTTCTGGTTAGAAAGCAGTATTGCAGAGCTTTAACACAGTACTGAATGTTTTCCCTGAACATCAGTTGAAACAGCTCAAAATAGTATCATCTGGTGTTAGGGGGTCCCACCATCCTTTCTGTCTGTTATCAGGGCAGCCTCCACTGATGCTAAAAGTGCTGGGAGCTCTGCCTCCTGTTTCCATGGATCCAGACTAGCAGGACTCTTTGAAGACCTGTAGTCATCCTTTCAAGACTAATTCCCATATTGCTGAATCCCATCAAGACCAAGATGAGTCTCATGCTAGCATGTATCTTCAGCTGTGGTCTGGCAAATACATAATCTGTACACTATGGGCATAAACTGCAAAAGTTTGTCTCAAAATTACTGAGAAGGTAGCTAGGTCTTTCATCAAATCTGCTAATTCAGACTCTGTATTGCTGACGGGTCTTGCTGGTAGAGCATTGAAAGAAATCTGACTTGTTAATGGTTTATTTCAATCAAGAAAGAATATTTCTGACCTGAAATCCTGTGCATTACTTGTTCAACTGATAAATGAACTGCTATTATTGCTACAAATTATCTGTTTTGTCCTCTGTAAAATATAAAACATGTCTGTTGAAGGAAAATACAGCACCATAAATAATTAAAACTATTCCAATTGACTTTTTTGCTCAATTTTAATCTGAGCTTAAATCACAGTGGTCAGCCGTTTTATTATTTATTTTTTTAATTACTGATTATTTAGAGAGATTACTCTAAGCAATTACTACTTAATATCCTTAATAGCCAGTTTTACATGTAGTCCACTGCTATGTTGCTACTGGCCCTGCTTGAGAAATATAATACACTCAATATCAGATCACGTCCTGTATGTCCCCAGTATTAAAGGGAACAAAATGAAAGTAATATGAATTTCACTGATAAGGGCCACTTTTCCTGTGATTATAGTTCTCTCAAAATGTACCAGTCTAATATTAAGCACAGCTTTACATATCTTTGAAATAATGCAATTATATATAAGAAACCTTGCTTTTGCAATTAAGACAATGAGATCTGCCCCATGGTGTTATAGGAAGAAATACACTTTTTTTTTGATCCAGACAGTTGTGGTTTTTTTCTTCTTGCTATTATTGACACCAACAGTACTTTTTTATCCTGGAGGGTTGCAGTTGTTCTGTCAGTGATACTTGGATTACATATTAAATGGCCTTGTGGAGGTTTCTGTTTTATTGTAATCAACCATTTAGCCACAACTGGATAGTATATTTGTGCCTCACAGTTAGTTGTTTCACTAGGATTAAGGAACTATAGACCTTCTATATGTGTTATTGTTTATTGAACCGTGTCTGAAGAAATTCGTCTACTGCTTTTTATTGATGGGAGTTTCTGGCTAACAGCACTTTAAATAAGTGGAAAATGCTCAGTTATCACCCAATGTGAACAGGATCAATAATAGTTTAGTAGTGTCTGATAATTGCAGTGGCTGTTATATACAAGAGCTTGCATCTTCTTGAGTGACTCTTATCAATCTATTGTCCCTCATCATCTGATAATCAGACCAAAAATATAGTGGGGAATTATCCTTTTTTGAATCAAGGTTGTGAAAAACATCTGAAATAATGGTAAAAAAATCCTCATTGTTCTACTCAGCAGGGAGAAAAATTTAGTATCTGGGTGACTGTAGTGAGAAAGGGACAAAAAAATATAGTGTGCACTTGCTGAGTAGAAAAATATATGTAGCACAATGATATGAGGGCAAAATATTTTTGCAGTATTTGGAGACTGTATTAAAATATTTGTGGTTATATTCTGCAGGAGTCATGACTCTTTGTAACTCTCAGGACTATGCTGGTGACTTGAAAGGTCACTGATGGCAAGAAAGGTATGCTGGAGTGCCTCAGAGTGCAGCTCTTGTTGCTTTGTTCCTGAGGGCAGCAGCATCTCCACAGCACAAGCATCCCAGTGCTGTGACGATGTGCAGCTTTGCCTGTTCCCTCCTCTTGCAAATAATGTTGCTCTTGGACACAGAGTTCATTTGCAACACCAGAAGTATTTACCTCCCCACCTCCTCTTTCCATGGATTTTTTGTTATAATAATCTTCTTCCTTCTTTTTTCTCTCTTCATTTTCCTTTCCCTTTTTTAATTTCTCTTCTACCTTGTTAATTCCAATAACACATACAGCCTGGCCATTTTCAGTTTCATGGCCTTTCTCCTCTGCTAACAACAGACAGAGTTGCCAGGAGTCTGTCTGGGCACAGATTTTCATATTGCTGGGCTCAGTTAGCTAAGAGAATCCTTTGTCCCCTTTCACATATTTGTTCTAGGAATTATGAAAATAAATAAATAAAAAAACAGTTAAATTTTATGTGTCTCTGTAGACCAACACAAGTGTATTCTGTTATAGTAACAACTTGATGTTTTGTGTGTTGTCTACCAGGAGCAAACATCATGTTTTCTTTGTGATAAGTTAATGGCTTTGGTGTATATTTTATCAGGACACCTCTTTGGCAGAGAAATATGTTGAGGGCACAAGCAGAGCCTTGTACTCTTACCCCTTAATGTTGTACTTTTAATTGCTGAATCATAGACTAATTCAAGGTGAAAGAGACCCACTCAAAGCAGTTCAGTTACTTTAGGTTTATCAGGGAGTGTACTGGTTAGTCAGATTTTCGATACCCAGAACAACCTCCACAACTTTTCTGCATTCTTGTTTCAATGTTTGATCACATTCATAATAGTAAAAAACAAACAAACAAAAAACCCCAAACCCCATATATATACACATATATTCCTAATACACAGGAAATCAGAAAGTCTCATATACATAGCTCATAACTATTCCCTCTTAAATTATCACTGTGCATCTTTGAGAAAAGTCTGGCTCCATCTGCTCTACAACCTCCCATTAGGGAGCTATAGAAAGCAATAAGGCCTCACCTTATCTCTGTAATCTTAAAATCGAGCAAGCCGACCCCTTTAGTCTCTCCTTGTACATGTTCTCCAGCCAACTGACCATCCTGGTATCTCTGTGCCGGAATTTTCCAGCTATGTCAATGTCATTCTTCTGCTGGATTGCCCCAAAATGGACAAAGTGCTCCAGATGTGGTCTTACCTGGGCTGAGCAGAAGGGACAGATCACCTCCCTTGACCCGTGGATTGTCCTCTTGCTTGGGTAGCTCAGTTGTTGTTTCCTGCAAAAAGTAGCATTTTATGTTCAAAATGAACATGATATGATGTGAGAGCACAAATTGTGTTTAATTATATCTAGTCTTTGGCACCAAAGTTGTGGTTTTGAGAGTTTTTCAGAAGCATTGTATCAAGCCATATCCCAGCCTACTAAATTCAGAGTTTCTCAATTTAGAACTTACTGAATAATTTTTGCAATAATCTTAAGTAATATTTAAACCAAAGGCTTCAGTTACCCTGGTTATACTGTCTTTAATAAACTCTTTTGTCTACTTTTGAATAAAAACTTGATTTCTGCCGTATGGCTGGCAATGTGAAAAGTTGAGTTAAATACAGTACTTCTGTACCTTGGCATGCAAATACACTCTCTTCATTTACATTTATTTAAAAGGCAGTTTCAGACTTGATCGTGGCCTGATCTCCTGGGCTATTCAGAATGGAATGAAATTACAACAACCCTAATTCCCCAAGAAAACACTTTTGACTGGGTAAATAGGACACTTAACTGGTGGATGCTTCTGCAATCCTGTAGTTCTCTACTAGATGACTAGAGCACAATCCAGTTACTCTGTTGAAACAAAGAAAAATTTACTGGTAGTCAAAATATAATTCCTCTGAAATATTAATCTCTTGTATGTACCTGCAGGACTTCTTCTCTGCAAGGATATTGTATTTTTCTCTATTTCACTGGGTAAGGATTTACAAATACTGACAACAGTCTGTCA